>RPOG01006999.1:0-19129 GCA_008086565.1 Thalassoma bifasciatum
CACACACACACACACACACACACACACACACACACACCCACACACACACACCCACCCACACACACACACACACACACACACACACACACACACACACACACACACACACACACACATGCACACACGCACACATGGTCTGATTTGCCTGATGCAAATATTAACTGAAGTCTTGCTGCGGAGAAGATGCAGCTCAGGCAGCGTCGGCCCTATAGGCACAAAAGAGACCAATTTTAAACACAGACAGATTTTTTTTCTGTACCCTTAAAAAAACTTGACTGAACCCTTTGCTTCCGCCCACCATCCTTGATTTTTCCAAACCTGACTGAGTTAAAATTTTTCCAAACTTTCAGTATGTTTAGCTTTATTTTAACCTAATCCCATCAAGATAAAAAGTTCTTTAAAACAGAAAATCTCAACCATGATGAGACCAAGTGGAAACTCTTTCAACTTTTCACCATAAATGACTTTGAAATCTTTTTCTTGTGATTTTAGAAATCTGCCATGCATGGAACATTTATAACACATGTAACTTTTTTATTTGTTTTTTCCCCTCATTTGTTTCTCTTTTTCATCAGTGGTGCGAAGACGTAATCCACTGATTAGATTAAATTTGTTTTTACTGGTGACGTTATAGAGATACAGGAGCCAAACAAGATGTTCCTTTTCCCTCCTGTAAAGCAGAAGCATTGACACCTCTGTTATCTTTGAATGAAACTTAGGTCAGAAAACTGAGACAAGTAAAACAGGGATTTAAAGGACATTTCACAGCTTCGATTTTGTATTTTCTACACCCTGTGTGTTGTTAAATTAGCACATGTATAAAAGTATTCCTGTTTGGCTCTGGTGTTTCTTTAAATGAATTCTCCTTGAGGAAAACCTGGCAAGAAGAACTTATGATGTTTGTCTAAATGTGTAACAGCCGAAAATATAAGAAAAAGCAAATGGCTTAGGAACCAGACTGTCATCCATGGCTATTATCATTTACAAAAATCTGTGTTCAATGCATAAAATTAGGAATCCAAGCCAGTGTTTCTCTCTTATTTTTTGTTGAATTAGTCTTTTGAGTCTCAACTTAAGCCTTGTTCACCCGACAAGTCCAAAAAATGACCCGTGGATAGTTTATAAAGGGTAAAAAGACCTCCTTGAATTATGAAAAAATGACTTGAAACAATAAACCAGACCTTTTGGTAGATATTTTTCTCTGTCTCTCTGTGTCTATATCCCTCGGTGTCTGTCTGTTTGTCTGTCTCTCTCTCTCTCTCTCTCAGATGTCTGTCAAAAATGAGTCCGGTTCTGTCCGAGGTTTCTACTTCTTCTTTATTGTGACCTGCTAAATGGTGCAAAGGTCTGTACTCATGGTGGGCTAAGATGAAATGAAACCTTATATCTTGTCTTTTTATTAGGTCTCTGTGAAAAAATTAAAATTTTACAAAAACTAAAAGGTCTGGACCTGTTAATGTTTTGTAAAGTGTCTTGAGATAATATCTGTTATGATTTGGTGCTATATAAAGAAAGACTGATTGATCCATTGATTGATTGATTTTCACTTGTACCTGGTGTTTTGTATTCTTCCCTTGGTGGTTGTAGTCACCCAATAAGTCTGCTTTTGAATCCTCTGTAAGCTTAATATTTGCTTTTATTCAGGAGCTCTTCATAATAGAAATGTAAATAAATAGATGATAATAAAAAGTAAATAAATAGAGATAATTAAAAAAACGATATTTGGATATTGTATGATCTGTCCAGACTTCCACCATTGTTTTTGACAAAGATGAAATCAGAGGTCCTTCCTCTTCCTGAAAAAGTGACACTGATAAGTGACAGTTATAAGTGTAAAATACACTAAAAAGTACCACAGGTTGAACTGACTGCATGCAGCACCATGTGGCTGTAAATGAACTCCTTTTCATTTGTACCATATTTGTCATCTTTCCTGCACAAAACACACTGAGATACTGAGTATTGTGCGCTTAGCTTATTGGTACTTTCATTACGCCACAATCATCCATCCAAAGAATCAGTGGGACAATGTTTGGTAAATAAATATTATGGGAGGCTGGAATATTTGAAAAGACTCTTTATTTCAGGACAGTAAACAGTGCAGATGGATGGCAGGTGTCTACAGGTAAAATGGTTGTTCCTCAGCGGACACAATGTGAGGGTCAACAGGTAATACTGAGGACCATTCTGACCCTAAAACCTTTGAGTTGTGTTTGTTTTGTTTAGAAAACCAGAGGTGGAAGCTCTATGCAGACCCTCATAGTAGTAAATATTTGGGTTGCAGTAAGAAAAACAGGTGAGCACAGGTGCATGTCCTCATGAGATGCATTCTGTTTAAGTCAGAATTAAACATTTAGGCTCAAAAAGACTTGACTCCACATAAAGAAAGTTGTCTCTCAAGCAAATAGGCTGGGGTGTTGTTGATGAACAGCTGCAAAACATTTTGTCCTGAGTTGATCTCTGTAGGTAACAGATACGCTGTGATTTATTTCTAAGACACATTTTAGACCTTCACTTGAAGAAAAGCTCCAAGTCAGTCACTTCTAGTCTTTATGCTAAGCTAGGCTAACATGTCCTCTGTACTGGACACAGAGATAAAAGGTTTATCTTCTTACACAGGGTGAGACAACAAACAAGGGTTTCCCCCCCTAAATGTTGGACTGTCCCTTTAAGGTGTGAGGCCTGTCTCAGAACAGGAAGTAAGAGCACAGTGCACAAGATGAGGAACTTCTTTGAAGCTGATAGTGAAGTTATGTCAGTGGATATGCAGTTTGTTTTCTCTCACAATAGTTAAGTGAATTTTTAGGGAGAAGCTCTGTATTACATTCACACGCACACACACACACACACACACACACATACACACACACGCTCCGTCTTTGATGTGTGTGTGTATGTTGGCGTGGTCTCTGTCTGCGGTCCCCCCACATGAATAGAGCAGGGCCTTGTGCAGTCGACAGCTGTCTCCTTTGAACGCCCAAAGACAAAAAGGCCTTAAATCCAGAGACCTGCCTCTTTCATGTGTTCATCTGATACCACTCTTCCTCACCTCACTGTCACTGCATTCAGCTCCGTGCCCCAGGCTGCGGCCTGTCTCCACTCTGGGCTTTACCTCTGCAGTCCATGAAATAATTCACTTCCTCTGAAAAAAAAGAGGAAAAAAAAGAAGGACAAAAATGCTGCTGTACTGAGAAGAAGCCACGTCTTGTTCCATCACAAACTGAGTCTTAACCAGGAATGAGAATCAAGAACCAGCTCCTGTTAAGAATCTATAAGAAATAGATCAATGCATTAACACCATCAGCATTTATTCTTAATGATTCCCTTATAAATTATTTACATTATACCAGATGGAGGCCCTTTGGTCCACTCTCCCGCCCCAGCTAACTTAGCCTAGCTTAGCAGCTAGCACACAGTTTCCCAAGATAACTCTGGTTCAGAATTTCCCACTTGAAATTTTACCTAAGAAGCTGTAAAACTGAACACTCAAAGAAATGTTCATTACTCTCTCACAAGAGATTCATTTTCAATACATTCAACATGTTGCAAATCTCCAAATGAACCAAAAATCAAAGAAAACATGGCGCTAGCTTGGGGCTAACGTATACAGGAAATTGCATTGATCTGCTAGTGGTTAGCATACATAACTATGACCTGGGTTTTCAGTCAAAATAGTCAAACGACTAACAGGTAAATGTTTTCAAAACAGGAAGTGCAGGCTTATGCTGATTTTGGCATAACTACGGCAAGCTCAAGGTTCCTAACAACTCAAAGCATTGTTAGGTGGCCAACTTCAGTCAGTAACATACAATAAAACAATACATAATCACTTAATGTGAGACTTTTACTTATTTTTTTTCTTCATGCCTAAAGATATTTAAAAAAATCAACCAATTTTATATTCATTAACAAATAAACTATAAAATATTTGACATGGAAAACCTGTAAAGCTACCTTTCGTTGACAGAAAATTCACAGGAGGAATCAATGAGGGAATTAATCAAGAATCGGATCAATAAGCAGAGCTGATAAGGGCATTGGTATCAATAAAATATTCTCAATACGCATATCTGGTCTTAACTCATGGTGTTGCAGCTTTGAGGTTTGAAGCATTTTTGGTTCCAGAGAAAAACACAAACACTGTTAGTTTTAGTTGAGTGACTTTGCTTCAACTTGTTCTGTTTTACAGTTCCATAAATTTGGCGCAATGGCAAGTGCCACTAAGAATCAATGGCATACCATGAGCAGCTTTTGGATCACGCTGTCACTGGAACTTTTGAAAGTTTCTCAGAATTTTGCATCAGTCTCTCAGGCTCTTGCAGATGTTTGCAAGGATGTTGCAATTTTTCTAGATCTCAAAAGTTCCAAGAGTTTCAAAACTTTCTAAAAACTTGAGAAAAGTCCTTCAGGATGTTGTAAAAGCTTATTGAGATGTTGCAGGATTTCTCATAGATTTTAATTATTTCTTAAAGTCTTCCAAAAGTTTCTCTGGTTTTGAGAGTCTTTCAGGATCTTGCAAAGGTTTTTTGGGATATTTTAACAGTTGCTTGGATCTTAAAAAGTTCTCAGAGTTTCTTAGAATCTGAAAAAGTCTTCTGGAATGTTGCAAAAGTTAATCAGGATCGTATAAAGGTAGCTCAGGATTTTGCAGAAACTTGCAGAAGTTTTTGAGGATGTATTAAAAGTTCCTTTAGATCCTCAAAGTTCTCAAAGTGTTTCAAAAGTTTTGCAGGAGTTTTCTGAAGTCTTTGATGATCTTGAAATCTTGATGGGGTTTCTTCATCAGCTCTTTTCCAGTGAAGAACTGACACCCCTTGGTCCTGGATGGAAATTATTTTCTGCCCACAGATTTATAGAGTGGTGTCCTCAGATCCACCCTCACCTACAACTGTAGAAAGCTGAAATTAATCATCTTTGATAATAAAAATAGCCAGTGTTGCACTTATTTGACCTGATTAAAGAATGGTTTTGGAGCACAAGCAAAAGAAAAAACTATATCTGGGAAACAGTTACATTAATTTATCTTCTAAAGATGTGGATCAGAAAATGTTGATCTCTGTGGGTCTTTAGTGGGGGAGCAGCTGGCAGCAAATGACTCAAAGCAAAGTATTTCTTTAGGCTTAAGATAAACTTATTTGAGGATATTTTTCCCATATATGTCTCAGCCCTTCATGTCTTCATAGGTGAAGGCTAAAAATAGTGGATGTGGAGAAAAAGCAGGGAGTGTTGGTGTGTGTGTGATAACCCAGGAGGTCTTCCCTCCTCGTGTCCCACTGCCTCCTGTTCCCTGAGGGTAATTAGAGGATCTGGAGGGCAGGATCTTCTTGGCTCTCGTTCTGTGTGTGTGTGTGTACCACTATGAGTGTGTCTTCAGCCTGTGCACAAGCAGGCTGAGGCCCAACACTGTACCAGGCAAAGGTTTCCACCGGACCGTTCTTGCATAACTCAGTGAGTGATAACAACAGTGCATTCCTCTCAACACACATCACAGCTGCCAACATCTTAGCCTTGGTTTTTCCCAGTTTACTTTAAATACAGTGTGTGTCGGAATAAGCTGGAGAGTATTTCCCATCCTGAGCTGCTAGAGAGGAGATGAGAGCTGAGATGTTCAAAGGTTCAGTTCAGTGTCTGGAGGAGATGAAGAGATTGGGTGGATCCTCAGGGTCAGAGGTCACGTTCATCATGAGGTAGGTCAGCTGGGGTTAAAGCTGGAGGTGTTCTCACATCTCTCGAGTGTCAGTGCCCTCCAACCTGAGGAGGATGATGGGAAACAGAGGAGAAAGGGTTTCTGTGGCTGCTTTTGCTCATGTTTTGGCTCTTGTATATTGTGCGGTTGGATGAAGTTCAAAGAGATTTATTGTGTGAGAGCATCAGACAAATTTAACTTTTACCTTCAGCATCCAATATGTTTTCGGCTCTTCAATCTGAGACTATTGCATTATTTTGGTTCAAAGCTTCTCTACGTCTGTGTACACTGTCCCAACTATAAAACACCATCATCTCTCCATTTCCATCTTTACCTGCACCCTCAACTCTGCCCATCGTTTCTCAATGAACAGCTGGTCTCCATGGCACCTGCTCTCCTATAGGCTCTCACAGGACTGCATCGCACCCAGCTTCTTGTTTTTCATTGGCTGAATGGTTGTCTAGCCCTGCGCCTGGAGACTGCAGTGTTGACAGAGCGGCGCCCAAACCCAAAGGGTGTGTTTGGAGGGTTGTAAAACGCTGGTGGAGAGCTGAGGTGTGCTGACAGCGTTAATGTGTTAACTCTCTCACTGTGACTGCTCTGTGCGGCACATGGGCTCAGATAATGTTTAGGCCCCTGGACTTTGATACTCATTTCTTCCTCATTCATATAAATGAATGAAATCTACCAATCATTTACTTTGTATGAATTTAGAGTACGTGCATAGTCATTCTGGGTCAGAGCTTTTGTGGGGATTTTCCAGACTACAATGACTGAATGTGACAATTTTCAGCCTTAATCTTGATTCTTAATACATTTTAATTGTAATTCTAATACATCTACCGCAGTGGTGTCAAAAACCTTTTTTTTCCCCTTGGAAAGGCTGAATGTGATTTTGTGAAAAATCAGTCTCTAGGTGTGGTCAAACATCCTTGTCGCATTATCACAGAGTGATGAAATCAAAGCTCACCTGACCCTCAGGTGTCTCTTGATACCAGATGACAAGTGTTCAGTTTTCTGCAGTGTCACATGCTGCACAAACATCAGCAAACTCTGCTTCTAATAAAGGAAAATGTTCCATTAGGGGGTGATGTGGATAAAATATGTCAGGATGTTTTTATGGCAGGATCAGAATCTAGATCTTATCAGGATATTTTTTCAGACTGTTTTCAGCCTTAAATATGTCTCATCCTGTATTCTGAACATTTTTTTTTTTTTTTTTTACCTCTTCTTCTCTTTTTCATGACTTCAATCTTGTATTTTTCCCTCTAATGTGTTTTTTGAACATGACTCATTTCAGTACCATCATTAACTCATTGAGAGATAAAAACTGGAGGCTGAGTGAACATGGACCTTGATGCCACTGTTGGCCCTGGGGCCTGGCTTTGGACTTGCATATGTAAATATCACTGCTGAGTTTCAGCTCCACCAGGGTCACTACAGAGGATATGAATCTTTGGCTAAATGTCTTGGAAATATAATATAATATGAGTGAGATCCATACAACAGTGGATTAAATGATACAACAAGCCATGACCAAAATAAAAGCAGATGCAAGTCAACAACCATATTTCCCCTCATGTTAGTGGTTCTCAACTTTATTTTAGCTGTAGCCCCACTTTTGTGACTCTTGAATCGATGTTTCAGCAATAGTATGTCTCTACATTGTCCTGGCAATGACATAGCTCATCTCTAGGACGCTCAGTCCCCAGTGCTCACTAATTATCATAGCCAGTGGTGTGCAAAGACATTTTTGAAAGGCAGGGGCAAAAGAAAAAAAAAGACAAATACAGTGCACGTTTTGGCTGCCAAGAGGGCACTTACATGAATGTTTTGGCAGATTTTTGACTTGTTACAAGCAATTCAGACCTCATTTTTGTCTTCAAAAAACTTGAAATAAGAAATTTTTATGACTTGATCTGGTGAATGTGGCTCAAATCAAGAAAAATAAGACATAATGACTTAGTTAGATTTCAGATTTTGCGGTGTTGCAATTACCCAGTCAAAGAAAGAATGACGCTTGCACATGATGAAAAACTGTCAATATTTTGTGCAGCACACTTCCTTGCATACTATACAAATAGCTGTGATTCTTTGCTTTCTTACTTACTTTGCTTTAAATCAGTTGCATGTTTTTGTTCTACTCCATTTTTCTTGTCCATCCAACAAAGCCACACCACAAACAGGATGGTGACCTAATTGAGGTGAAGAGTCTACTCAGTGAACTGGAAAACGCATTTCCCCAGACGTCAACTCAACAACCTTTTATCATCCACAGTCGAGGAAGCTGAGCTTTGTCTGCCTGAGGAACAAAGACAGCCGCTGTAACTGAAGCCGTTAACTTTACCTGTGTAGATAAGATATCCAACACTTTCACTTTATGTCTGATGTAATCCTGTCAATAATCAGTCTTTATTGAATGAAGCTCAGGAATCAGAGCCTCTCAGTGTAGATCAGAGAGAGTCCAGGCTGATCATTAAAAACCTCAAAGTGACAACCTTCGCTCCTTTGAGATCTTCTCTTCTCCTCCTTTCATAAAGTTGTCTTCTGAGTGGACAGGATGAAGACTTCAGTGTCTCCCTCGCTCCTCACTGCTGAGGTCAGATGTATACTTTGGCTGTGGCCTTCAGCATTAAAGATTCCTCTCAGCTATAAATCTGATTTAATTGAAATCTTTTTGCATTTCTCAGCAGTATTTCATTGCTTGCAGACAGTGATAAGAAACAATGCCTTTATGAATGGTATACACGGTGTAGTGCAGGAGCATGAAGGAGCTGAATCAGGAAAAACAGTTGTGTGATTGTTTGACATTTTGTGCATATGGAGACAAACTCTGCCCAGTTTGCTGCTGTTTATAAGATTACCGTGAGAAAATGATGACTAACTCTGGCAGAAAAAACAAACTACTGCAGTCATTCGGGGTTGTTTTTTATCATTTGCTGTTTGTTTAATTGGTCAACATTCAGCTCTGTGCAGCAGCTGCAGCATCTCAGCTGATCATTGCATCAGAAGTTAAACAAAGAGCGATCTCCTCTGGTGACTTTGGAGCCAATATTTAGCTATGAGCATGCTATCTTTCAGAAGAAAATTTGTATTTGTAGAAATCGGAGCCACTTTGTTTTAATTTACGAGTAAATTATCAACCTCTTTAATTTACAGAGGACTTATTTTTCTTTTCTTGGCTCTGACACACAGATGAAGTGGTGCAGTGCAGGTGATGAATGGAGGTGTTTGTGCCTTGGTAACTGGCCCCAGTGGGATGTTTCCTGGTTGCATCTTCACCTGAACCCTACATCCCAGGAGAGCTTCCACATCACAAACATGTGTTGCATCATTAGCAGGACCTGCTGTTCCCCTGCAGCTCGAGTTTATGATACACTCTGAGGGAGAGATCAGTGCACAGCTCACATGCAGTCTACATGTCACAGCTTTACATCAAACAGGATGAAAATACAGGAGGAAGAGTGACCTAAAGGAGATACAATTACAACTTTATTACACTCCAATCCATCATAGTTTATATCTGATAAAGAAAATAGATATATTGATCATTTTAACATTTCAATCCATTATTGAAAATGTTTTAATGAAGCTTTTTAATCTCAATGTTGGGCTCCTTAACTGATAACATATTGGAGGTGAACTCATTGATTAAACTCCGAGAGAGTAAATAATAAATCCTCCATTAAGTGATGTATTACACCATCATGACTCATGCCTTTCTTAAACATTCATAAAGTACAGTTTTACTTTCTTTATGTGTCAGGACACGTTTCTGTGAACCAGAAACTCTATGTTGACATCACTATACCAAGTCTCTCTGATTGGTGAAGATCTGACCTTAAACCTCACCAATCATCCAGTCACTGTAAAGTAAACACAACCTGTCAGTAGTATCAATATTAGGAAAAGAGGAGGATATTTCTGGTAACATATGTTGACACTAAATGAAGAGAACAATATGGTGACTTACGCTCTTATTACACGAGGAGCAGGGCTGCACCTTGAACAAGCCTGTCGTTGGTGTGTTTGTGAAGTGGTCACGGCCGTTCAGATCAGGTGGAAACACAAACAGGAGTGCACCAGAATGACTTCAGTTCCTGGTGAAATCCCAGGGAATTTGTAGCTCTTGGTCCCATTTGGCTGAATAGGGCTGATTTTTAAGCTAAGTTTCAAGAAAATCAAATATTCCCATCAACAGAGCGCTGACATCTTTAAAAACTGTGTGACCCTAAAGACTCATATTTACCCTGAGAGCTCAGAGCTCTCACGTAATCAGCAGAATTCATCTTCTTTTAGAGCGATTAAATATTTGTTGTCTAACTAAATTTGTAATACACACATCATAACTCTGCTCCTCTGCATGTCATTGTGATTCTGTGCATTTTAATACCACAGCAAACACATTACCCAGTGAGCTCATTATATAAAACCAAACAGAGTCTTTTGGAGGATGTAGGCAGGTGTGTTTGGAGACGGCCCATTATCTTTGCTCCTCATAATGGCCTCAAACTGAACACGCACACAAACGCTTTAAAGTTTGACAATGCAGAGTCTGGCAGTGAAGCAGGCGGGGCTGACTTTGTGTTTAAAGAAGTTCACAATGAGCCCTGACCTTCAGGTCAGCATTTACGTTCATTTCCTAAACAAACTGCAACGTCTCGATGGTGAATGAGTGAAACTTGAGCTGTGGAGTGCAGCTGTGTTTGACAGATCGTGAGGTGTGTGTGTGTGTGTGTGTGTGTGTGTGTGTGTGTGTGTGTGTTTGTGACTGCATGTTAGAGAAAGACATTTATCCATTGAAAAATGTGAAGACAATGAAGCTCAAGAACAAATCCTCTGTAAAGATCCCTCTCATAGGGCTGTACAATGACCGTTGATAATACATCTATCTCTGTTTCATACTGAAGTGAGTTCATGATACATCAGTACACTCGACAGACCTTCATAATTGTGTTTTAATATGAGTTCAAGACAAAAAAAATCAGTTTGCTGATAGAAGAATGAAATGAGAATCATTTTCATTAAAATTCACTCAATTACAACTTATTTATGATCTAATATTTTAATACATGCAATATGAAGACAAAAACATGTCACTATGCAAATGACACCAAAACGGCAGATAGGTTTTATTATGGCACAAACAGATACAGAAATGCTGCATAGTGACCAGAGCTGTCAAATAATAATTTACAAACACTTTGGTACCTTACTTAAGCAGAAATTTTCGGTGTCTACACTTCCATGAAGTAGCTATTTTTTCCTTACTTGTTACTTCTACTCCCGACATTTTCATTTTCACTCTGGTTTGTCATTGTCCACATGGACACACACATGAAAAGAGTGGTCCACCGAGTTTCTTGCTTGTTGCATGGTGTGATAGTGTTTTAATACTGTAGTCGAATATCTTGGCGAGTTTGATTAGTTTGAAGCCTTCGTGTTGAGTAAGAGCCCAGTGGTCAAACAGCTAATCCAGGTTTTCAGTGTGTGCAAGTGCTTGATACTTGGATGTTAATTTACATCTCAATAAAGTCTCTTAGTAACATGCTCAGTGTTTCACATAAGTGGTTGTTTAATGTGATTGCTTGTACTAAAATGTGTTCATTTTCAATGACACAAGAACAGATAAAACAGGTACATTACACATATTTCAGCATTAACATTCTAAACTAACATTATTATCATTAGAAAGTATTAGACAGTGGTTGTGGTGCAGCCTAAGCTCTGCCCTTAATAGCCCCCACCCTCATTTTACTTTTCTTTTTGCACTTCAAGTAGTTTTGAAACCATTACTTTCCCACTTAAACTTGAGTTAAATGCATGAGTTGATACTTTGACTTTTACAGAAATCCTTTTACGCCCCAGAATTTATACTTCTACTCCAGTAATAAATGTTAATACTTTTGACACCTCTGATAGTGACTGAATTTTAAGATAATTCATGGCACCAAGTGTTGGGTTCGCTTTTGAAAGACATTATTTTTCATAGAGATGTTGTTACAGAATGTACAGATCTGAAAAGATGGAAAATTAGACACCTCAGACACATCCCCAAGCTTTCCTGTTTCAGAGGCACTGTGAGGAGTTATCATCTTACTTTGAGGTTGCGTCACTCAGTTACATCTTCACCATCTTCTCAGTAAATTAAGATTAAAAGTGCTAAGATTGGTTCTCTCCTGACACCAAATGTTTGAACATGTGTTCGGTTGTATTTTGTAAGAAACAAGCTGAGTCAATACTCAACGCTCACACTGAAGTGTCTCCTTTTCGAGCTCTGCTGGTTGTAAAAAGTGAGTCAGCAAGCAGGAGGAGTTTTTCTTATGTAATGTTTTGTTCTCATGTCTGACACTGGAGCAGGATTAGCAACAAGACGTACAGTTCTTTGTGTTTAAGATGGAGAAACTGCGGTCAAAGGACAAAATGACTATGAACAGAACTTAATGTTAATGCTTCACTGCTCTTATAGGACATGCTGAGAATTAAACTGAGAGCACAGTAATTCTCCCCAAACAGACAGAAACAGGTTCTTTTCTCTTTACTGATCAAAAACACTATAAACTTGTTGGCTGTCTTAAGGAGGTAACAATCTTCACTCATTGTCTAAGAGCTTTTTTCTCTCTGCACCCGCTGCTGTCAAGTTCTGTCAATGTTTTTTGGGGGTATGCAATAGATTGATGGCAAGTCATTTCAATGGGAGTAATTTGAGTTGCAAACTCAGTCACACAACAAACTAAACTTGTAAGTTAAGGCACCACTGTACATATTTTTATTCATATCCTCAAATCAGTGCATTTCCTCATCACCCTGCACCCTGGGTTAATTCATTTGGTCTTACAACAAATGCATGTCTATACAACAGTGGGTGATGGCGCTCAGGTGAAATGCAGTCTTCATTATGGAATAAACACTCCATCTTTAATCCAATGTGCCACCATCACAGTAAATGGAGTTGACTTTTGTTTTAATTCAGGCTAAAGTGAGCATTGCTAGCTGGTCTTTACTTGAAGCTACTATTTGATTGTAGTTTTAAGGGAGCATGTCATCAGCCAATCAGATTTTGATGTAGAGTGGTGGGACGCCCCCCAGGTCTAGCAATGTGCCAGCGCTAGCCCACGTTGTTGTCATCCACAACTAAAGAGGGGTGTCAATGCAGAATTATGCGATATTGGCATGAGTGTGTGTGTCTGTGTGTGTGAAGGCTCTGACCGAAACCCCATGATATGCCGCTGAATAGTATTGTTTCTTAAGACTAAAAACCTCATTCATCTGACATCTTTTAAAAATCAAACGTGCTCTCTTAGATTCAATAAGGTTTTTTCTTGAGAGAGCTTTATATGGTTTTGTCCAACACCTACCCTGCCACAGCTGATTCAGGCAAAAAAGAAACCTTAATTGCTCCACTTAATCCTCATGCTGTTAGTCTTGCTCACTTTTTTGACTCAGCAGGAGACAACAGACCATGAATTTCAGTCTGATTAATGACCAGTTAAAAATCCTTACAGGAGCTTTAATACATGTGCTCCTAAAGTTATATTTTAATTCATAAATTCTGTTTGTTTCCATTCGTTATGTGTTGTTTTTGCCAGTCAGACAGATCAGAGCAGCAGTTTGTCTCTAAGCCGGCAGATGAACCACACAGGTGTGTTGTGGAATAAGAAGCAGTAATAATTGGTGTGCCTCATTCTGTCTCTCTATGGTAACTGCCCCACTGGAGATTATGGGATACTGCGCGCCATCCACAAGCAGCATCCCGCCCTAAATCCTCTGGGGCCAATTACCTGCTGCTGGTGGCAGGCCGCAAGTCGGAGCACGGCTGTGACTGCTAGACCGCTGGAGTGCACGCTGCTCCCCTGGTGATTCTCCGGCTTTGAGAAAAGAAATGAAGCTTCTTTCTCATCTCTGCTCGGCTAAGACAAAACCTCAGTGTTAGCGGTTGTTATGTAGAAGATTTAAAACAGCTTTAAAAAAGTTTGACACAACAAATATTATTTATTCCTCAGGGTGGTGTGGGGCTTCGCTTTGCTGCCCCGGTAGTGAGACAGACAAGGAGCTAATTGGCGAGAGACTTGGTAGAAATCAGTGGTTGAGTGCTGATCAGTTTAATGAGGGGCCTTTATACATCACACCTGGGCTAAGTCCTCCAATTTCATCTAAGACAATGTAAATCTCTGTAATTATCCCAGAGTCACCTGAGCAGAAGGCAGAACAAGGAGGCAGGTGGATAAAACGAGAAGAGAGACTGAACAGACAGATGCTGCATATTGACTGATCAGGCCTCTAATTTAGGTAAAGCTACCAGGACACAGAGACTGGGCTTTATGTTGAGACTAAAACCAACCAGACACAATGGAGAGATTTATGTAGGGAAGATACATATCAAGATTTGCATGTATTGTTTAGAGTAAAAGATGTTCATGTACTTCAAGAGAAATTCATAATGAAAATCATCCATTACTTTCTGAATAACCTGGAAGTTCAGTTTGAGCTCTACTCCATGCACAGTTTACTGATGGATAGTTGTGTTATGGTTAAAAATGTTCATGGTCGTAATCTTGATATGCAAAACATGAAGTATTTGTATTTCAGATATTCAAACATTATTTACAATGAATTGATGAAAATGACTCCATTAATATAGCACCTTTAAAAACATTTGTTAACAAAGTGCCTTTTACAGCAGTGTCCAACAACAAAATCCTCAAACAAACAGTGAAAAAAGGCCCCAGTCAGTGAAACAACTTCAGATTGAATAATAAATAAGAATCCAACAAAAGGAGAAGGGTACCCAGGCAGTACAAGAGCCCTACAGCATAGACTGAAACCATGAGGACCAATAAAAACAGCACAGAAGATAAAAACAACATAAACAAAATAAAACAGTGGATCAATAAATAGAGGAAGATAGAGGGTAATAACAGCAAAAGCCAAAAGTTAAAATGAAAATGATGAATGACTTAAAAAAGTTCAGTTCGTTACAATAATTAAAGTAAACTGGTAGAAATTATACAATAATAATGAATAAATACAGACACAACAATACAATACACAGTCATTAAATGTCAAAGATAATGAGAACTTAAGCAAATAAAATAGTTTAATAAACGAATGATCTAATACAACAAGACTGGTTAAAAGTCCAGATGGTAAGACAGCAATAAGAACACAATTAGAAAATAAAAAGATAACAAGAAGATGATGTCACAAAAAAGCAAGATGGCAAAGTCATGTTTTAAGAAGGGATTTAATGATGATGTTTATATGAAACCCAGAAGCTACAAGATACAGGTTATAGAATGTGTGTACAGTACATCCTGGCACAATGTTTATCCTTGGGTCTTTGTGACTTGGTGCAGTCTATGGGTGATGAGACCAGGTCTTGTGTCTTTCTGTGAGAAGGACTCCCACTTTCTGGCAGGTGCTGAGATTTTTGTGCTCGTCTTCTAGATGTTGTAGATTTGATTTGTTTATGATTTTATCTGTTGGCTGCAGTGAGTCAAACTCTACTTGTGGGTGCTGGTTCTCTCAAGCCTGGTTTATTCCTCTGTAATGACTCCATCTGATAGTGGCCAACATGAGCACCACTGACTTTGTGCATTAAATTATCCACATTGCTCTGCAATACTCCACCAAAATGTTGGTGCATGTATGTTGGGTGTTACTTCTGTGTGTAGACCAGAAACTTTCAGTATAAAGGAAATGAAGAAAGTACAGGTTTTTATTTGTTTTTACTTATGGAAGTCCTCCAGAGACATCCTGGTAGTTTTGTAAAAAAAAGTGAATGATCTCTTCATCTCATAATTTGGTTGTCTAGAAAACAAATCTTGGAGCGAATAACTGTGAAAAGCCAGACCAAAAAACGACTACAGTTATGAGGTAAATTTAGCCTCTTGCTATTTGGTTTGTGTTAACCTCAGGAACACTAAGAAGACTAACAACTCCAACCTCCATTCAAACACACTCATTTTATCTGATGAGTGGGTGAGGACTGCAGGATTATCAGGTGATAATATTATCAAAACATGATCAGTTACATTTCTAAATGATCAAAATTCAGGTATCACAGACTTAACCAGTCACAATGACGCAGCAAGCTCAGAGATGAAGCATTTATTATCTATTTAAACTGTGAACTTTATGCTTGTTTGATTCTTCTTTTGTTGACAACCAGCCCTTACTTTGACCCTACTGGGTTTATGAGGATCTTTAAGGTCAGCTCAGCTCTGGTTTTCTTTGTGACTGTGAGCTGGCTGAGAGCCATAACAGCTTCATCATGACTTCAGTTAAAGGCCTGAGGGAAGATACACTTCCAGCTCCAACAGTCACCTTGGATACTGAATGCAGATTAGTGAAGGGCTACATAGAAATGATCCGCTGCAGCACATGATGAGAGATTAAACAAACATAAGTCTTTGTGCTTTTGTTCAGTTGACAAACTGTCATGTTGGTCTAGACTATCATGTCTTCTGAAGGGTTCATCTTAGGACTAACATATAAAAACCACAACCTCAAGTCACTGCTTTACTAAGTTAAGGAAGTTAACACAGATCTCATTCCTTCCTATGGAGGCTCTATCACTAAACAGACTAAGGCCCGATACACAGCAATGTTTCACCCGGACACAAAAATTGCAATGAAAAAATTTGCATTTACATGGAAACTCTGAGGGACTGAAAATGCTGTAGTATGTATGCCAGGCCTGTGGTTGGCAATTTAACTGTGGAGGCTGCAGACACGACAACTAAAAGCCAAAGTAGAGATGAGCTGATCATCACTTGTAATTGAATGTGTCTTTGCTGATTGATGAAATAGTGCTGCACATTTTGTTAAAAGGCAACCAGTAGGTTCAGCAGCATGAGCATTGTGTGCATGCAAAGCAGAGTGTGACATCAGCATTTCCACTGAAAACTCTGGCTTGCTGTCCTTATGGCAACGGTCAGACAACGTTTCAGAAATACTTCCACTCTGGAGGCTGTTTTCAGAAGTTTCCATTTTGGATTAACAAAAGTGCAGTTTCCATGAGAATGAGAGGCTGAAACGCAACAAAACCATGTTGTTATAACTGCCCCCAACATTACAAGGAGACTATGAAGACACACCAAGATCTAGAAATGCTGTTAAATGGCATTGATAACAAGACAAAGGAGAATTAATTGACCTCTTTTTGTCAAATGAAGATATTTGAGTTATTCTGTTGTGATAGGTCAGTTTATTTGTAAAGTGCATTTAATGCTCTTTATGTGTTTCAGTGATGTTGTTTAAGCCCTTGCAGACAGATAGGTTCAGGACTCATTCAGCTCTTCCTTGTGTTCTGACAGCTCAAAGCACTTTAACAATAAATATAACAGTCACCCTTTTGCATTCAATTTATGAGAGATCTGCTTTTTGTGTTTTCATTCTATTCATTTTGATTATTTATTTATTTATCTACTGACCAAAACAGGTGAGTCTTACTACCCACTATCTAATCAAAGAAGAGCAAAAAAAAAAAGAAAAATTGTGTCATTTACATATATTTACAGTTTAAGGCTGCATATTCTTTGGACATGTCAGTTCATATGATGTTTTTATGACCATTTCAGTTCATATGTTGTTTGTAAACAAAAGTGTAACCTTGAAACAGCTTTATTGAGTAATGTCATTGCAACACTTGTTGGCCTGCTATAAGTTATACAGTACGGTCCATTTCCCTCCACTCTATCAAACTTGTTATTTTTGTGTCAGTGTTATGTATAATATCAGCTTAACACTTTTTCAGGTCCTTCCATAGAATTCATTAACTCATTTTATTCATGTTATAGTTTGCTCATCGAGTGAACTCCTGTTTTAACAACATCACAAAGTTTAGTTTCTTGAGTCTTTCACATAAACGTCTCATATCTTCCCCAGCTCAGCAGTTGCTCTGAACAAACACCGTCTGCTGTATTTGCCTCTGTGTGTTCATAGTGTGAGTCTGTTGGGTCAGTGCTGCTGATGGATGTCCTTACATCCTGCCTTGCGTGACCGCTGAGCCAGATAGCCATCAGTACCCAAATGAGTTCAGGTCAGGCCCATGCGCTTCACTCCAAACCTCATTTGGTATGCAAATGAAAAACCCAAACAAAGCAAACCTTTCAGAAGAGAGCAATTTACTAACTGCTGCCTTTGAAGACACTCAGCTTCACTCAGGGTTAAGGACAAAAAGCTAATAAGTTACTTTTTAGACCTAAGTGCAGAGTTTTCTTTACACTTTTAACAAGTCTGAGTCCGTTGGGCTGGAAAATGAGTCAGGAAAAGTTTGAGGGGCTCAGTGCAGAGTTTGTGAAATCAAATCACACGTTTTATTCAAACTTCAAGCTTCTGTCCAACATAAAGAGCAGGGATTTTTCTACTTGTAAATCATTTTCAAGCACATTAACATAAGTTCTCTGATGAGGAAATCCTCTTTCATGTCATGAATCAGCTCCAAAGCATAATTAGCGAGCTTTATGTTTAAGCCATGATAGTATCTGCAGGTGAGATAGCTAGATAAGAGTATAATGAGAGATTTTATTGCAGCTTAGGTCACTTTTCCACAGATTTCTGTTTATTTTGTGGCCCTCATTTTCAGATAATTGCCTTTTTCCATCTTTGCCAATGTAGTTCAGCAGCAACCTGTGCCACGCCCCTGCTGAAACAGGATCCAGCGCTGTCATTGTGCTCATTGTTGAGGGACTAATCCCGACAATTACACCTCGAGACCGAAAGTGGCTGCCTTGCCCGGCATCCATGCAGCCAGGGCCCCATCCAGACTTTGGGATCAGGACCCCCCCCCCTGTTTGCCCCTGGGGGTCGAGAGCCCCACCAGCCCTGTTGTCACTGCACCCCCCCATCTCCTGCTCCTCAAACTGCCGGTGTGTCTTTCTCAAGTTTTACTCACCTGCACTTTGTTCACCTGCTGCTCCTGCTGTAATCCAGCCGGGTTATTGTTAGGACAAGAAAGGTGTGTGGACACAAAGAGAGGCAGGTACGAGAGCAAAGGGCAGGTATTTCAGGTTGTGGCGGGCTCACACAGCTGGGAAGTAGGCAAAAGTTTGCACATGTGATCATACCTCACAGATACATATTTTTGAACACTTTCCCCCTTGATGTGTCGGCCTCGTGATTTATCTGCCCTGCTTGGACTGCAGAGGTGTGTTCCACAGTTGGAGATCATAGTGGTTTAGCTGTGGACTGTGTTGTAATAGAGCAGAGGAGGTTGTTCCCACACAACAGAAGCCTGAGCTGACATCATAAAAACACACAACAAGTTACCTGGGGGCTGCTGGGAGCGAACCGGTGAGGTGGGGGCAGGAGAGAGAGGGGGGGGGGGTTCGTCTTAACCACCATTGGCCAAAGACTGCGCGAGAGACACACCTGTGAGCGCCAGAGGCTAAGGAGATTGGCTGCGACCTGAAAATTACACCTGTGGGGGAAACGGGGGGG
>RPOG01007000.1:0-10145 GCA_008086565.1 Thalassoma bifasciatum
TGCTTGGGTGAGCCATGATGGGCAGTCCGTAAGGAAGACCGTGACCCTGGTTCCCCAGCAGGTGGTTCTGCTGCGGTGGGCTCACTGACGCAGCTCCGCCGTGGGACCACTGGGCTTCCTGGAGGAGGTACTTGACCTGGGAGGGAGGGGGGCTGGCAGAGTGGGCTGGCGGCTGGTGAGAGTAGCTACCAGTGTTGTAAAGAGGGTTCCCCGAGTGTTGCTGCTGCTGCTGCTGCTGCTGCAGGGCGGGGTTGTTGAGGAGGTTGTCGTTCAGGAGATCTCGGCCGGTGTCGTGGGGGTAGGATCCTGGGGGGAAGGGCCCAGCGTGGTTGGAGTTGGCAGCTAAAGAGGATGAAGGGTCTCCTGAGGCACGGGATTGGGACTGGCGGTACTGGAGGAGACGAGATTGAGGCGGGGGCTGCATTTCAGGGGCTTCTCTTGGCTCAGATGGATCGTGGGGGGGCATCTCTCTCAGGAGGCCTGGGTACCTGGAAGAGAAACATTTAGATTTAAAAACTGTATGAATGATAACAGAAACTTTTCTGTCACTCATGGTTAGTCGTTCGGTGAAGACATTTACTAACAAACAACTGTGTTTACTCTTTTTAAATCAGAATGACAACAGAAACTTCCAAAATGACCCTGATCAAAAGTTTCCACCCCCCGAGTTCTTAGTAGCGTGTATTTCCCCTTTAACATCAGTGACAGCTTGAAGTCTTTTGTGCTCGTTGTGGATGAGGGTCTTTATTTTCTCAGATGGTAAAACTGACCATTCTTCTTGGCAAAAAGCCTCCAGTTCCTCTAAATTCTGGAGCTGTCTTACATGAACTGCAGGTTTGAGATCTCCCCAGAGTCAGGAGACTGAGATGGCCACTCCAGAACCTTCACTTTATTCTGCTGTAGCCAATGGCAGGTCCACTTTGTCCTTGTGTTTTGGATCATTGTCATGTGTGAACGTCCAAGTACGTGAGTACACGTCGAAGACCCGACTACTCACATTTAAAAGGAGGTCATAAAAGACTATTGTACGACGTAAGTAGGAAGTAAGTAGTCAAACCTGGTTCAAAGGACTCGGAAACATCGAGTGTGTAGGGGTTTTGTAGTCACTAGGTGGAGGCTGTTTCACAGTAGGAATGGTGGACCTTTCATCATCGGCCTTGTTGACTCTTCTCCAAATAGAACGATGTTTATGGTTGTGGACAAAAAGTTCACTTTTGGTCTCATCACTTCAAATGACTTTGTTCCAGAAGTTTTGAGGCTTGTCTCTGTGCTTTTTGGCGTATTGTAAATCGGATATTATGTAGCATTTGTGTGGAAATGGCTTTCTTCTGGCATCTCAACCATGCAGCCCATTTTTCTTCAAGTGCCTCCTTTTGGTACATCTTGAAACAACCGGACCACATTCTTTCAGGGAGTCCTGAAGTTATTTGTGGGTTTTCCTTTGCATCCCAAACAATTTTCCTGGCAGTTGTAGCTGAAATTTTTGTTGGTCTAACTGACCGTGGTTTGGTTTCAACAGAATCCCTCATTTTCCACTTCTTCATTAGAGTTTGAACTCTGCTTATTGGCATCCTCAAATCATTGGATATCTTTTTATATCCCTTTCCTGTTTTATACAGTTGGATTAACTTTTCCTGCAGAAACTTTGACAATTCTTTTGCTTTCTACATGGCTCAGAATCCAAAAACATCAGTGCAGCACTGGATGATAGATGCAAGCGTCTGTCAGGAGCTCAGAAACTCACTAAGCTTTTATACACACACACTGATTATAAGTAAATAGCTCACAGGTGAGGATGGTTACCTTTAGGAGACATTCAAACACATTTGTGTCGACTTGTGTTTGTGTTATCAGGACAAAATCTCCAGAGGATGGAAACTTTTAATCAGGATCATTTTTGAAGTTTCTGTTATTATAATTTAAAAAGAGTAAAAACAATTGTCTGTTAATAAATGTCTTCACACAAACTTATGAGCACAACTTGTAAAACTTCTCCTGTGTTTCTGTCTCACCTGGTGAAAGGTGGACCGGTGGAGGCAGAAGCGACACCTTCGTCCTCCATGTTGGCGCCGAGGCCCCAGCTGGCGGCTCGGAGCAGCTGATGGGGGAAGCGGGTCATGCCGGGCTGAGCCAGGTGGGCGAGCTGTTGCGGCAGAGGGAAGGTGACGCCGCCGTGGAGGAAAGGTCCTGCTGCCTCCCCCCACTGACCCAGCCTGGCTGCCTGCTGCTGCTGCTGCTGGGTCAAAGCCTCCAGAGCCAGAGGACCCTGCAGGTCTGAAAGGTCCAAACAGAGAAAACAGTATTAGAGGAGACATGGACATCATTCAGAACCCTGGCATGTAAAGGAAATTCTAGGGCTGTGCGGTATACATGGTATGACGGTAGAAACGGTATAAATTTGGCCCACGGTAGAGATTTGTGCTCTACCGTCATACTGTGATGTCATGACGTCGGGGTAACGTGACTTTGCGACATCGTGACATCATTGTTTTCGCCTCTGTGTGGAAATGGCTGCAAGCACAGTGACGGCGGAGGAGGAGGAACTGGTCAAAAACAAAGAAAAGGTGCTACTTCCGTGATTTGGACGTGGTTCGGGTTCAAAAAGTCGGATGTGGAGCAGAAAAATGTGGTAACTCCTGCACAATTTTGGATTACTGAACCTTTTCACTATTTTTGCCATTTTCCTTATAGAAAACCTCTCTTACCTGAAGTACTGTTTACTTATAGGTGAAATAAAAACATAATAACTTCTTAAAACATGAAGACTCCGTGATAGGAATAAATACAACAAGAAGACGTACTATTTACGAAAATGTAATTTTAATGTAATATACGGATATTAATTATTAATTATGTAAAACTATAATTTTCAGTTTAAAAAAAAAAAAAAAATTTATAAAAAAGGGCTTTTCTGCCTTTAATTGGATAGAGGAGGTCAGTGGATAGAGTAGGAAAGGGGGAGAGAGTGGGGAATGACGTGCAGGAAACAGGCCACAGGCGGGAATCAAACCCCGGCCACCTGCTCGAGGGCAAACCTCATGGTGCGCGGCCAGATCCACTAGGCCAATCAGCGCCCCAAAAAGTCAAAATTCTAAGATTTAAGTTCAAACTACAAGAAATCAAGACAACATTAAAAGATAAAAGGCAAAATTTTTGAAAAAAAAAAAAGATTTTGAGCTAAATCGCCAAATTTTGACTTTTTCTTAAAAGCCTGAGTCAAACACCTCCACTGAGTCTGAACTTTAAATACAACTCTCGCTATTTTTAAACTGGACTTTTTAACCCCATTTTTAGTTTTAAAAACTGAAGAACAAAAAAAAAGCTATCTTTGACTCTTAACTTTTAAAAACAACTGAGTGCAAAATAACTGTTTCATGTTAAAAAAAAGATAAATAAAATACAAAACAAATTAATTAAGTGATAAGAAAAATGAAATTCAACATCCCAGGTAAAAAAAAAAAGGATCATGTGTGTGTGAAACAGGTTGTCAAGGCTGTATTTTCTTAATTTTGAGATGTTTTTAAAGCCTGGTCTTGCAAACGCTGACAGAAGCTGGTGCCATTAAAGAGGAGACGGAAGGAGGATTAATCAGGAGGAGAGTTCAGGGTCATGGAGTTCACTCGTGTCTGTGAGTGACAGTAACTCTCCTGGTAAGATCAAACTGTGCTGCATCAAGTTTCCCCATTGAAGCAGCGTGATATCCCGCTGAGCTCGCCAATCTTTCTCTCACACACACGCGTACCACGCTCTGAAACTACGGGGCACATTTCAAACAGCCGCCCCGGGGCACTCTGCATGGGAACGAAGCGCTGAAAGGAGCATGATATTANTACAGTTTTCTTTAACAACAGAACGTAATTAGTGAAAGAATCACTCGCTACGACTGGGACGTCCTACCTGTTTGGGGTCATTACGTCACATCCTGACGCCCGTACCCTGAATATTCACTCTCCTTTCCACCAGAGGAATCCAGAGTTCAAACATATCAAAAGTGTTGTTTCATCAAATTATTCCAAGTGGTGAAATTTCTCCTGTAAAGTCCGTTGTTTGTCTGTCTGTCGTGTCCGTTCTCATCAATAACAGCAGCTTCACAGTCTTAGAGCATTTCCTCCTCAATGGGAATGTGACAAAACTGGGTGCATTTGTATTTCTTTGACTTCTCACCACAAGACAGAAGTGTCCCTGTCTCGATACATGGAGGTTTGATGCAAGGAGAGCCTGATTTATTCAGGAAGTGCTCTTGCAGCTGCGTAAAAGCCTCCTAACAGGCTCCTTTCTCAGCTATCGGCCCCGAAAATCACACGTACAGTAACAAATAGCCTTAACTTTCACATGACAGACATCACCCCCATCCTTCAACAACTTCACTGGCTCCCAATAAAACAAAGGATCACTTACAAAATCCTCCTGTACACCTTCAAATCCATCCATAACCTGGCTCCTCCATACCTGTCTGACCTCCTTCATGTCCACACCCCCTCTCGCTCCCTCAGATCCTCCTCCTCCCTCCACTTCACTGTACCCTCAGCCCGTCTCAGCACTATGGGGAGCAGGGCCTTCAGCCGCTCTGCTCCCCAGCTCTGGAACTCACTGCCCCCGGATCTCCGTAACTCTGCCACCCTCCCCATCTTCAAATCAAAACTCAAAACTCATCTGTTTCATAATACCTACTGTTTTTAACTGCTGTTTTAATGTTGTCCCTTATTCTATTGCTTTTATGTTGCTGTTTTTAACTTTATTTTGTTTTTATGTGTTTTTTTACCCTTTGTAAGGCGACCTTGGGTGTCGTGAAAGGCGCCTTGAAATGCATTATCATTATTATTATTATTATGAAGCCTGCTGCAGCTGGATAGTTTCCCCCAAAAATCGATTTTTTATCCGTGCGTAAGCCTTCATATTGATGTGCGCAACAGGAGCGGCACAATCTGTGAGCGAGAAGCTATAATTTCAGGATTTTTAGCGAACCTTTTCACAGAGAGAACAAAGTTGACTACAAAGAGGACACTGAGCACTGATTCAGCTGGTTTTGTTAGTGCGAAGTCATCAGACTCAACTGTGGAAACGAGAACGCATCTGCTGGTATTTGCTCGTCTGAGACTAAAAACTCTTTAACTCCTACAAAGTTTTACCTAAAAAGCTCAAATTTCACCCAGATGTAGATGAGAAGGTGTAGAAGTGATGTTGTGGATGTTTTATCTCTGACATGAAGCATCTTGAAGTTGATGATGTCCAACAAAAATGAAGTGGGAAAAAAAGGTGTTTCAGCTGCATTTATACTGATGTGGACATATAAAAACATGACATTTTCTGAAACTGAGATTTTAATCTTTCAAATGAGGTGTCACTGATGAATTTTGACCTTATGTTTCTACAGTTATAAGCTCTGAAACAGCATGGTAAAAAGGTCAGAATTGGGTGGAGGTTGAGGGGTTAACGAGAACCACTTGAGTCAAAGTGTCAAACAAATTTTCTAATCCCAGATTCGAGGATGTTTTTTGCAGAGAAGAAACAATGACTCCACTCACCGAGGCTGTCGCCCATGTTCCCGTCCTGTCCCTCCTCCCCGAAGCTGTTGACCCTGTTGTGCTGCGACATGCCCGGGTGGTGCCCCCCTGGTTGGCTCCTCATCTCCTCCACTCCCGCAGACTCGGGTCCGTCCAGAGTGGGCGACTGCACCGCCCTGTGAGCGGGGATGGGGCCGCTGAAGAAGGAGGCGTTGTGGCTGCCGCCGGCGAAGGCAGGACTGAGTTGTTGTTGCTGTTGTTGTTGTTGCTGCTGCTGTTGTTGTTGGCTCTGTTGGGTCATCCCCGGGTGCTGAGGCTGCCCGACCCGATAAGGAAGCCTGGAGAGGGAGTACTGCGGGGGGAAGACTCTTCCACTGGTGGGGTGTGGGGGGAAAGCTGGGTTTGGGGGGGCCAGGTGGTAGTTCAGGGATCTTTGGGCGGCTGAGGCTTCTTTTCGATGGAGAAGCGCGTTCGGAAAACCTATGAGCCCTTCAGAGTCCAAGCTGCGACTTTGCCCAGTGTCCAAATCTCCCTGGAGTAAGAAAGACAACAACATCATGAAGAAAAGCATTGTGGGACTTTGACAAATCAGAGCGATGAGTTTTAAATATCAACCACTGACCTGTTTTTCCTTCATGTCTGCTGTTTTTCTCTCTGGTGTCTGAAGACGACTCTGTTCCGACTTTGGACATCCTTCTAACTTACCTAAAAACACAATCACAACAACAGCGTTTAATAATTCTGCAACATCACGTTTCTATGTCATGAAATAATAAAACAAACTAGAAGAGCGCATTTCCTTGCAGCAAATGCATTGAAATGCTGACACTGAATGAGTAAAATGAGAAAATGTGGAATAAACTTGCTAAAAGCAGTGAAACAAAAAGAAATTGTTGAATCTGTGAAATAAAAATTGCTAAAACCAGTGAAACAAAAGGGAAATGTCAAACCTGTGAAATAAAATTGCAGACAGCAGCGAAACATAGCTGACAATGTTTTACTTGTGAATCATAATTTACTTAAAAAAGTGAGAAAAAGCTGAAAATATTATACTTGTGAGTCAAAAATGCCCTTAAATGGTGAAAAAAGCTGAAATGTTGAACCTGAGGAAAAAAATTGCTAAATTAAGTGAAGCAATGCTGAAAATATCAACTCTGTGAATCAAAAATTGCTTAAAATAGTAAAACAAAGCTGAAAATGTTGCACATGTGAAACAAAAATGTCTCAAAAACAGTTGAACAAAGGAGCAAATGTGGATGCTGTGATATCATAATGCTTAAAGCAGTAACTGAAATCTGAAAATATTGAAACCTGTGAAAAAAAGTTGCAGACAGCGGCGAAACAAAGCTGAAAATGTTATACTTGTGAATCAAAAATTACTTCAAATAGTGAAAAAACTCTGAAAATGTTGTACCTGTGAAACAAAAATTGCTAAATGCACTCACTTAAATCTGAAAATGTTAAACCTAAGAAACAACAATTGCTAAAACCAGTGAAACAAAAGGAAAATGTCAAACCTGTGAAATAAAAATTGCACATGCAGCAAAAAAAAGCTTAAAATATTATACTTGTGAATCAAAAATGACCTAAAATTGTAAAAAGAAAGCTGAAAATGTTGAACCTGAGAAACAAAAATTGCTAAATGCAGTTTCACGGGGTGTGGTCCTGCTCCTGAAATTCTGCTAAAAATAGCTCTAATACTTAAATCTGAAAATGTTTAACCTGTGAAAAACCACTTAAACAAAATAAATGTCAAACTTATGAAATAAAAATGCAGACAGCAGCGAAACAAAGCTGAAAATGTCATACTTGTGAATTAAAAATTGCTAAATGCAATCACTTAAATCTGAAAATGCTGAATCTACGAAACAAAAATAGCTAAATGCAGTTACTTAAATCTAAAAATGTTAAACCTAAGACAAAAATTGCTAAAACAAGTGAAGCAAAGCTGAAAATATCAAACAAAAACAGCTTAAAATAGTGAAAAAAAAATCTAAAAATGTTATATTTGTGAATCAAAAATTACTTCAAATAGTGAAAAAATGCTAAAAATGTTGAACCGGTGAAACAAAAATTGCTAAATGCACTCACTTAAATCTGAAAATGATAAACCTATGAAACAAAAATTGCTAAAACAAGTGAAGCAAAGCTGAAAATATCAACCCTGTGAAACAAAAACAGCTTAAAATAGTGAAACAAATCTGAAAATGCTGAACCTGTGAAACAAAAATTGTTCAAAACCACTAAAACAAAGGAGAAAATGTGGATCCTGTGAAATAAAAATTGCTTAATATAAATAAAAAAAACAGAAAATTTTGAAATTGCAGATAATAGTGACAAAAATCTAAGACTTTTGGATATAGAGCAACAGCAGTAGTAGAAGTGTAGTACATTTTGATAGTACAGTAGGAGTTAAGCGTGGGGTGACTGACAGAAGCTCATGAAAAGAGGGAAAAATTTACAGACGAGACACGGAAACAAAGCCGAAACACAAATTTCAACATGACAAAATTGGTATTTCCGGGAGTTGCTTGGCTCACCGTTTCTGATGGGGTCTCCCTGTAGCTCCTTGTCAGGACTGGGCTGTCCCATTCCCAGAGGGGAGGGGTGGGCCATCCCACTGTAGGGGATGGGGGAGCCTCTGTTCTGGGCCTGCAGCAGGTTGAAGTTGTACGCCATGGCTGCTGGATGACTCATGATGCGAGGGTCGACGGCAAAGCGGTTCTGGTAGCCAGGCCAGGGCAACTTCAGGAGGAAGAAAGTTACAGTTGTCACTTAAAACCCTCCTCCTGTGTTAGCTTTCTGTTACCTTCCCCGGTGTTAGGGTCGGTTTCGACCCACGTCTTAAATAAGCTTTAAAATACACTAAAAACAAAACATATAATCAAGTTTTTTTTGTTATCTCTTGGTTTCCTTGTCAGGCTTCCTTATCCATGAAAATATTGGGTTTCATATTTTTGGTGTGGGTCCCAGAACCCAATTTTTAGCAGTATACCTTGATTTCAATAAAAAGCAGAATAAATAACCTAAAGAGAATCATATAAATAAACCAAAGGTTTTGTGTTACCTGAATATTATTGAGGGGTATAGAACACATCTCTGAAATAAATTTGCTCTATTTATTTTTTCATTTTAAAATGAGCAACTATAGTGACATCTATGGTGTTAGGGTCAGTTTTGACCCATACATATATTTTTCAAAAAAATGCAAAAATATATATTTTGCCAGCAATAGAACTTTAATATAAACATGTAGAAACACAGAACAGGTCATAAAACAAAATATTGATTTTGTGAGCGTGCATGTTTTTAGATGCATTGTGTGGCAAAAAGTTACACTTTTTATGTTCTTTGCAGAGATACTTTTTGCATTGGAAACACAAATGAGTTTCCCCTGAAGGTCACATGATTGGGAGAGGAGGTGTCTGTCATTGTGATGGCTGACAGTGCACTTATGATTTCAATTTTGGCTCTAAATGTTGGTTTATAATCTTATTTTTATAACCGGGTCAAACCCGACCCTAACACTACAAGCAACAAAATTTCGATCAGGGCATTTTATAATGTTGAGATTTTTTTTTTTTTTTTTATAATTTTGTTGGAATCAACGTTTCTGACAAAGTCAAGAAGCCTTGATGCAGTAAACCAATTTTAAGTGATTCTTTTATGCATTTAAAAACTAGAACGGGTCAGTGGCGACCCTAACACAAGAGGAAGGTTTAATCTGAAAACATTTAACCTTTAGCAGAAAGTTGTTACCACGGGCGTCAAACTTACAGGCAGCGGCATGGACATGACCATGTTTCCACCATAGACGGCCGGGACGTAGAGGATACTGGCGCCCGTGTGAGGGTCGATCCTCTGAACGGGACTCGGTGACTTGCCCATGCCGGCTGGCGTACCCCCCAACGGCGGTGTGAAGGCTCTTATGGGGTTTCCCATCAGCATGGTGGGGTTTGGTTGCACTGCAGTGGGAGAAAAAGACAAAACCTGTTAACAATGTACACTGAAAAGGCGCCTGTGTAGTAGTGATGGATGGCGACTCTGCAATATTTCCTTCCATCATGAATTGAGTATTTCATCACATGTATTTCTTTATTCTATAAAACCTGTGTTATTTGAACACATCTTTAAACTATTAAAATATAACATGTTTTTTTGTGTTTTGGTTCCTCAAACCCCCAAAATGTCAGGTGGTGCAACCGTCCTGACAAGTATCCACAGTAATTAAACTCTAAAAATTGAATGTCAGTTATTGTAAATAAATTAAAAATACAGTGGCATTATTTTATACTTGAACCTTGTTAAATAAAACATTCTTTGCAAATAAAAAGAATTTTAAAGCTGTTGAGAAATGTAAAAAACTTTTGTCCCGTAATTTTCACCTTGTCAAATGTCAGGGTGGTGCAACCGTAACATTAGACTTTTATTTTAAAGTGAAGAGAATAAAACAGGAAACAGGAAACTGCATCAGCCAGAGGAGCCCAAATGACATTTGTGACCAAGTGGAAAAGTTTGTAGATTTCTCTGAAATACTGATAAAAAAGGTTTTTTCACTTCATTGGTGACTGGAACAATTTCCATGTCAGGTGGTACAACCAATGTAATAATGTGAAATGTTATTTTAACATCAAATTATTT
>RPOG01007001.1:8769-20532 GCA_008086565.1 Thalassoma bifasciatum
AAAGTGAAGAGAATAAAACAGGAAACAGGAAACTGCATCAGCCAGAGGAGCCCAAATGACATTTGTGACCAAGTGGAAAAGTTTGTAGATTTCTCTGAAATACTGATAAAAAAGGTTTTTTCACTTCATTGGTGACTGGAACAATTTCCATGTCAGGTGGTACAACCAATGTAATAATGTGAAATGTTATTTTAACATCAAATTATTTATCTTATTCACAAATAAAAGAAATGAAACACACAAAATGAAAATGTATGAGTCACTACAGACACTTGAGAGATACTTGCCAATAATTTCACACAGAAAAAATAACAGGAACATATAAATATATTTTCATATATTTGGTTGCACCACCTGACATTTTTGGGTGCTCAAATTAAAAATACTAAAAAATAATGAACCTAAAAACTTTGAAATGTTGGTCAACTACTGAAATCTGTTAGAAAACATAATTCTTCTCTCAGAAATATGTTTTTATCCATTTTCAAAGAACTTTTTAAAAATACGTTTTTAGACCCTCTTTTTGTCATTGACCCATAAAACAAAAAAAGAAACAAAGAGACATTTATTTTATTTGATAAGACTTTAATTTGTGATTCTTATAGGAGTACCAAAACATACTCGGCTCAAAACAGGAAACAACTTCAAAGTATGAATTGTACCATGTATATTAGTTTTTATAATCATATATCCATATAATCACTAAAAAACTCTTTTTTAAAAAATGAAAACAAACATAAATGACATGATTTTTTTCTTTTCAATTAGCGAGTTACCCATACGTCACCATTTAGCGCAACTTAAACTGAGCTCATATTTTTAAACCCAAATTTGTTTTTCATCTTGATTAATAAACAACTACTTATTCACATTTCTCTGAGATGTAAAAAAAAAAAAGGGATATAATTCGTATTTTTCACTCTTGGAACAGTACAAAGTCTGCTTACTAAATTATAATATGCATGATTGTAATTTGATAACACTTTGATTTGTGGTTCTTAGTACAAAAAAATATCAACTACCAAGATTAAGATAGAAAACATACTGAAAAAAACATTTCTTTCTTTCTCATAGTTTATACAAACACAAGTAAAAAAGCAACTTTTGGAATGAATGAATGAATTCAATGCCAACAACATGCATTTGTGTAATTTGGCAACACTTCACTGTTTGATTCGTATACAAGTACAAAAAAATACCAAGCTTGAAATAAAACACAAATATTAAGTTCCATTTGAATCTCTATTTTATCAGCAAACGCCTGAAACTTCCTCATTAAATAATCAAAATGAGTTTTGAATACATGTATTTCTTGAAGGTTTGTTGAAGGGAGGCCAATAGGAATGTGATTGGAATAGTTCAGTCTGGAGGTTATGAACGCATGAATGAGTGTTGTTGGGTTTTAATTTGGTAACTTGTCACTGTAATTGGCTTTGTTCTCTAACGGCCCTTTTCCACTGACTCGTCTCAGCCCTACTCTACTCGTCTCTACCCGGTTTGTGTTGCGTTTCCATTAGCGCGGTACTACACGGCAGACGCCAGTTTTTAGTACCTACTCTACCCTGGTTCTAAGAGAGTAAAGCTGATACTTAAAGGTGACGTGGACGGACTGCCGGTCACTCATTGGTCAGAGAATGTCGTCTCTGCAGCTTCTGACTCTGAACAAATCACTTACAAGAGGCAAAGGAATAAGTCAGCGACGGGTTTTTAATGACATTTAAACCTGACGGCACAGAACCAGACTGAATGAAGACAAAATACAGCCCTAAAATGCTCCTTCATGATTCCTAAAGAAGTTAAAAGTCCTTTTTAAACCAAAAAGAAGTTAACAGCAAAGATAGTTGGCTTTAAAGAGTCTTTTAAATTAAATCAAAGTTGGTCGGTGCAGGAGCGATCTGTCTGCCACGAGAGTCTTTAAGCACCAATCAGTCCATTAATCCACAGGGAACCAAAAAGGAAAACCAGTTCAAAGAAGAATGATTGATCAACAACAAATCTCTGCTATACCAGACCCAAAAATCAAAAATTAAAGTGATCTCACTGGATCCAGGGAAGAGTTGATGTCAGGAAGCAGCTCCTTCGTTTTCCTCCGCGTGCAGCAGCACCAGGCTGTTGTTTACCTCCGTTGTCATGACGACCCACATTGAGCCGCTGTATTACTTTAATGAAATCTTTTGAAAGCTTTTTTTTTTTCTTTTAAAGACCACGGTGGCACATATGTTAGTACAAAATTATGTTTGTGTGGCGTTATAGATGAACATGCACGCACTTCTGCGCAGCACTTTAGCGCAGCTGTGTTATAAGATCCACGCCCACCGTGAGTCTGTAGTCGCGCTAGAGGAAAAGATAACCAAACCGAGGAGAGACGAGTAGAGTAGAGCTGGAATTGCATAGTGGAAAAGCGCCATAACTAATAACAACTGAGTGGACTCCTCACATGTTCTATGATCCTCAGCATTAGAAGGTTTTGCGTTTGTTCACATGAATTTTTCACCGACGTTTCTTGCCTCCTCTGGTTTGTTGTTTTTCGTTCTGTATTTCCTCTAGTTTTTTTTCTAACTCTTCTATTTTCTGGCGTTGTTGCTCTAATTTCTGGTTTTGTTGTTGCTCTCTCTCTAGAGCTCTTATTTTTTTTGCCATCTCTTCCATTTCCTCGTGATGTCTTTTGTTGGCTCGCGTGACTTCCCTTTCAATGGTTTCTTTTGAGAACTGGATCATCTCAGCGCTGTAGCAGCCGCCACTGTTTTTTCTTACTATGCTCTCGATCTTGTTCAGCAGCTCTTTGACTTGTTGGCGGTTCGTGTCGGCGTTCCTAGTGAAGACCTGGTACCTCCCTCCACAATCATCTACCATTTTTTTGAGAAAGCCACCACAACTTTTGATGTAACCCTCGATTGATTGACCGTCCAGATCCCCTCCTCTAGTGAAAATAATGATGATGAAATCTTTGGACTTCTCACCAAAAACCCTCTTAATCAGTTCGATGGAGTCTCTATCTTCTTGTGTAATGAGCCCGATCGGCAGCACCAGTAAAAACACATGAGGTCCAGGAGCTAACATTTTGAAGCACTTAGAAAGCTCCTCTTGAATCTCTTCCTCAGACTGATCCCAGTTGTACAAGTCGGGGGTGTTGACCAGAGCAACAGGCCGTCCATCGATCTCTCCAGTTTGCTTTTCACAAGCCGTGCTCGGTAACTTCGGGAGGGCTCTGGGAGTGAAAGCCAGTCTGCCTAGGATGGTGTTTGCCGTTGAACTTTTTCCACTGCCAGTCTTTCCCAACAGCACCATCCTGAGCTCATCTTTGTGTGGAGATAGACAGTTTTTGGTTTAACGGCATATTAAAGAGGCTGAATGTTCACACATCATCTTTATCCAAAGTAGACCAACAAAAATACTCACTGTCAGGTGTTGATGCATGAGCGCTATGGGACCTCTGCATTCCTCCTTTCACTTCGTCTGTAACAGGAGGAAAAAACTATCAATCTTTGCTTGTTTTAAAAACTATTTTTTTGGGCTTTTCATGCCTTAAATGCAAAAGAGGAAGACAGTGGATAGAGTGGGAAAGGGGGCGAGAGTCAGGAATGACATGCAGGAAAGAGGCCACAACTTGGCCTCCCATTTGGGGGCAAACTTCATAGGGCGTAATCTAGACCAGGGGTTCCCAAACTTTTCAGCCCGTGACCCCCAAAACAAAGGTGGCAGAGACTAGTGACCCCCACTATCCCCAGAGGTGACTGAAGCATAAGAAAACGTGCGTGTAGGACACATGCACTAATAAGCGTATCCAAACATGAGCATTATGACAACACAAAAAAGAACAACAGCCTGAAAAACATGTTATGATTATGATTATGATTATGATTGTAACAGTTTAATATGAAATAAAAGCAGAATATGTCAAAGTTATTTCTCTGTAATTTGTGAACGAACATTGTTGCAGTCGTGTGCAAACTCAATTTTGGTTCAATACTTTCATTTCCACATTAGAACAAGAATAATTCAGTTCAAGTAATAATCATAAACTGTAGCTCTGTGTAAACGTGAACATTGTTGCAGTGTAAGTTAACTTTTTGGGATAAATGCTTCAGTGTTTATCTCACTAATGAAATGGATGGGCACTATGGAGCACAGCACGTTCATTCTGGGTTTAATTTTGGAGACGGACACTCAGAGATCATCCTCCACGTTCACACAAGATATATATTTATTTTTAATAAATGTCAGGGCCAAGAAAGTCTTTTCACACAGGTATGTTGAGCCAAACGACGTTAGTACCTAAGTTGTGGTCTGGGATAGCTGTGGATATTCCCTCTAAACTGAAATCATCTCGCGACCCCCCTGGGGGGTATAATAAAAATGTCCCTCAAGAAGGCACGTTATTGCTCTTTCGGTAGCATGACTCTGAAATCTTCAAAAATTGTCATAAATGTAACAGAAGTGCTGAGCCTGAAAAGTAACAAAAAAGAATAAAGTAACACCCAAAATATGATAATTGCACCAGAACGTAACAAGTTGTCATATTTTGGGCAAAAAGTTATATGTTTTTGGCTTAACTTGTGTTACATTACTGACCAGTTATCACATTTAAGGTTTTATTATGGCTTTCTGAGGGGTCATTATTACAAATAGGGTTCTAAAAAGGCCTTATATAGTACGGCGGCCTTGTATAGCAGCCGTACTTTTGAGGTTGGAGGTGGGCCTCGAATATTTTTGTAGCTCTTAAAGTGGGCCCTGATTTGGAAAAGGTTGGGAACCACTGCTCTAGTGCAGAGGTTCCCAACCTTTCCCAGCTCAGGGCCCACTCTAAAATCTCAAAATTTTCTGCGGCCCCCTCCTCGTTCCATAAATATGGGAGCCACATGATGCCCTCTCAGACCACCTTTTATACATAAATATTTGAGTATTTTCAATATCCTTTAAAGTGCAACTAAATTTTAACATTTCATACATTATCTTGTATGTTTTGAACTTTATATGCCCCCATAGAAAAAAAACCCCAAACACACACAAAAAATAATACTATTTTGGAAATGATTTGGCGGCCCACTTGCAATACCTTCACGGCCCAACTTGGGGCCCCGGACCACAGGTTGAAAATCAATGCTCGAGTGAGTTCCAGCCCATTTCAGGCACTGGTCTTATCACAGGGTATTTGTCCTGAGTTCTATGTTTTCTAATTCACAGCACTTCAAACCAGCTAAAATGAAGTCAGTAATTCACCAGTGGAGATAAATTTTACACATCAGTAGTTTATTGTTCTTTGTTCTGAACTTTGGACTAGTCATAAAACTTCAGTCTTATCTGTGATTATGAGCCCAAAAAGAAATCCATGTGTTCACATTAGACTCAGTGACAGATTTTTTTTTAAACATCAAGCTTGATTTTCTAAGTGAACACTGGAAACAATCTTTTGAACTTTAATTTTATGGCATTTCTTACCTGAGGAGTCTCTCAGTTTGGTTGAATTGTATAAGAAACTCATCGTGGGGTCCAGGCTCTCTGTCAGGAATGTCTCCAACTATCAGCACACACATGCAACAATTTTAGTTATCTGCTAAGAAGAAAACTGTCCTTTTGTGTCATATCATACTTATTTTACTGGGCTTAAAGTATTATTTAAGTTGTGTCTACTCACCTGTTGAGCTCGTCTTTGCTTCTCTGTGTATCAGCGATCTGTAACTGCACTGGAGCCAAAGTTACCTGGGACACCCTTCTTTAATTTGATGGGTGGGACTCAGCACAGAAATGATTTTATCTCAGTTAATCATCAACATTTCCTTCAGCTCTGAAACCAGAGCTAAGGAGCCTGCAGAGGGCGCTGTTACATGCTGATAAATGTGAAATGTTTCCAGAACTGGTTGATAACATTATTCACTCATGCAAAAACACAGTTAAGGAATATAACGCCATCTACAGTCCTGACATGCATACTACAGTCTTATGCTGTGAAGCGTTGTTGTGTAAACAGGTGGGTCAATGAGGTGACGTCCCCTTTTTTTGTGTCTGAGTGCAATATTTCCTTCCATCATGAATTAAGTATTTCATCACATGTATTTCTTTATTCTATGAAACCTGTGTTATTTGAACACATCTTTAAACTATTAAAATATAACATGTTTTTTTTGTGTTTTGGTTCCTCAAACCCCCAAAATGTCAGGTGGTGCAACCGTCCTGACAAGTATCCACAGTAATTAAACTCTAAAAATTGAATGTAAGTTATTGTAAATGGAAATTAAAAATACAGTGGCATTATTTTATGCTTGAACCTTTTTAAATAAAACATTCTTTGCAAATAAAAAGAATTTTAAAGCTGTTGAGAAATGTAAAAAACTTTTGTCCCGTAATTTTCACCTTGTCAAANTACTGATAAAAAAGGTTTTTTCACTTCATTGGTGACTGGAACAATTTCCATGTCAGGTGGAACAACCAATGTAATAATGTGAAATGTTATTTTAACATCAAATTATTTATCTTATTCACAAATAAAAGAAATGAAACACACAAAATGAAAATGTATGAGTCACTACAGACACTTGAGAGATACTTGCCAATAATTTCACACAGAAAAAATAACAGGAACATATAAATATATTTTCATATATTTGGTTGCACCACCTGACATTTTTGGGTGCTCAAATTAAAAATACTAAAAAATAATGATCCTAAAAACTTTGAAATGTTGGTCATTTACTGAAATCTGTTAGAAAACATAATTCTTCTCTCAGAAATATGTTTTTATCCATTTTCAAAGAACTTTTTAAAAACACGTTTTTAGACCCTCTTTTTGTCATTGACCCAGGGCCAAAGTGGTGGGAGTGTCACTCTATGGGGCTCTTCAGGGTCAAGTCAAGAGCTGTGAATCTCTTCAAGGTGGAAAGTTGTATCATGAGAAGAGAAGGATATGCTGAGATTTAAAAAAAAAAAAAACCTTGAGCAGAAAACCAAAACTGAAGTACACCGCACTCACTGATCTGCACAAAGCCCTGACATGAATGTCATTATTACTTTATTGTCTCTGAGTAACTAAAAGTGAAAGAGATTTTTAAACAACCGCAATAGTATTTTATTACCTCACTGACCTCAACGATATCTGATCTGAGGATCATTTTTAATGTTTTAGTGTCAGGCAAAGTCTGACGAGCGCTCGTCATAAAACTGTTTATCATCAACTCATAGAAGAAATCAGATTTCAGTTTAAAATGAAACAAACTGTCGTTGTTATGTTAGATTCTCACAGATGATTTACTCTGTTAGACAGTTTGAAAGTGGCTGCAGCTGCATAGAGACTTATAAATGTGCCCACACACAACTTCTCTCAGGGAATCTGAAGCTACATCATATCAATGGCGACAGACGCGCTGTCGTGTTGGTACACAGCGACATCGTATTCGTTTTTTTAGGGTTTTTCCAGTGTGGCCAAAAACATAAAAGCCTCTTTCAACTTTTGCACAGAGGTTATTTATGATGTCAGACTTTGTATAATGCACATTAAGTTATGTGTTGTGTGTATGTTGCATTCTGATAATCTAATAGTTTCAAGCATTGCCTTGATATTAATAAGTATCTTTATCCAGAATTTCAATAAAATAAGCCTTGTTAACTCTTATATTTATTTGATGCTGGCGATTGGTAATTTCTTGGAAACATTTTACATCCACAGTCTCTGTGCAGCTGCAGCTGTTGTCATATTACAGTCGGCATTCTGGGCAAAGGCAATAACCTGGACCCTGTAAGATTGATAACTGACAGCTAACATTGATAGTATAAAGCTAATTAATTTTGATAGACCTGTGTGCTTCCGGCTTTGACAAATTTCACACCTAAAAACATCTTTTCCCTCATGTATGTCCCTATGTTGAAAATAAATGACCCATCGTTATCGTTCTAACAGTTAGCCAATGAAGGGAGGCTGAAATGGGAGTTATGTGATGTTGTTCATTAAAACCTGTAAAGCAGACTTTGTAGTGGCAGTACTGGGAGTAATACCTGAGGGTTTGAGGGGAAGGGCAGATAGATACCTTTTGAATATATTACTAACTGCAGCCTTAAAGTGTATAAACATCAGATGGATGAAACCAGAACCTCCCTCATATAACACATGGATCCAAAAGACTTGGGACATTCATCAAATGGAACAGATCACTTTTTCATTACGGCTTCAGAGAGCAACTTTTACTAAAAGATGGAAACCTATGATTCCTCTATTGCTACAATAATACACACATTAATGATACATGCAATAATTTCCCTGCTCTATATGCAAAATGTCATCCTGGTTCTGACAATGATATGGGCTTGTGATGTTATAATTCTGAGGGGACATTATTTTTATTTTTATGTGACTGGTATTATTTTTTGTCTATTTGTTTAACCATCATACTGTGCATATGGAGATATGTGAAAAATTAATAGAAACTAAGTTTAAAAAAAAAAACCCTTTAAAGCCTGGCAGCTGAATTCTGTATAAGTTGGAGGCATGACAATGACTTTTGGTTTATGCCTGGGAGGAGAATGGAATTGCAGTGATTAAGTTGGGTTATCAATGAAGGCCTGGGTTGTTGTTTCAAGGTCAGTCTGGGACAGAATAGATTTAATTTTTGAAATTGTGCAGATGTGGAGGAGGCAAGACTGGGTTTGATGTTATGGGATAGGACTGATTGGGCCCAAAGAGGATGATTTCTGTTTTTGAGGTATTCAACTGAAGAAAATTTGAGGCCATCCAACATTTGATATTATTGAAACAGTTTTTAAACAGCAGCCAAACTTAAAGGCTCCCCAGGTCTCAGAGGGAGGTATATCAGTGTGTCGTCTGCAGCGTAAGGTGACGTCTTGGTGCTGGATAATTGAGCCAAGCAGCAGCATATAAATAGAAAATAAAATTGACATGAAGACATCAAGAAAACACGAAGAAGAAGAAAGTTAAATACGTATACTAGCGTTGCCTGCCTACTGATTTGGTTTGGTTTGGATGTTGAGCACTGCCAAACTGCATCCTGAATTTAGGGGCTTCTCTTGAAAACAGCAAACATCCAACAAAGACACACAATATATCAACTTTTGGAATCAGTGTAATACCTGTTCAAAAAAAGCAGGGAGGCGTATATATAATTTAGTAACACTTTAATGAGCGATTCTTGTGCAAGTAGTAAAACAAATCAAGGTTAGAATAGAGAACAACTTTAAAGTAAAATTGGTACCAAATAAATTGTTTTACATGATCCACAATTCCATAGAAGGACTTAGAAAAAAAGGATTTCAAACTGGATTTGCCACTTTATACCACAATTTGTAATTGATTCTGAATAACATACAACCACCAAAATACATTTTTTTTAAATGAAAAAAGAGTGGAAATTCATTAATCATTCTGTATCATGTTATATACACAGCAATTTTTGGAATAAACACATTGCCTATTCGTTAAAAAAACAAAATGTGTTTATGTAATTTGATAACACTTCAGAAGTATGAAATCTATCAAGATTAAAATACAAAACAAATATAAAATTCCATTTGAATGGCTTTTTTTCTAAGTGAGTGCCTAAAACTTTACAACTTAACACAGGAGTGAGGAATTTCAAACTTAATTCCCCTTTTCATACCTAAACTTACTGATCATGAATAACATACAACCACTTATATTCACTTTTTGATTCAGATATAAGTACGAAACAATATCAAGTTTAAAATAAGAAAACAACCACAAAGTTCTATTTGAATTTCTTTTTCTTCTCAGTGAGTCCCAGAAAGGGAAACTGAATTCACTTTTTTCCTCAAATTTTGTGATTGTACATATGTTACTTAAATATCATGCTATAAACTTTTGGAATGATTACATTGCCTTCTTATACAAGACAAGATGCATTTATGTAATTTGATAAGACGTCATGTTTTGATTCATATACAAGTACAAAGACATATCAAGCCTCAAATAGAAACCAACTATTAAGTCCCAAAGATCTGAGTCAGAAACTGATTAAGAATAAGTCATAAGTCACATTTAGTCAGGGAAAGTTAGGGAGAAGAGCTGAGTTTTGAGGAGTGAATTGAAACTGTCTAGAGTGGGAGAGTTAAGAACTGTGACAGGCTTCTATTTCTTTCTTACCCTTCTATTTCCTCCTGATTCTCATCTCTAGAGCGTCGTTCTCTCTCTCTAGAGCGGCGACTCTGATTTTCAACTCCTCTATTTCTTTAAGAAGTTTTCCGCAGGCAAGCTTGACTTCCCTTTGAACGGCTTCTTTTGCATACTGGAACATCTCAGCGTTGTAGCAGCCGCCACCGTTTTTCATCAACATGCTCTCGATCTTGGTCAGCAGCTCTTTGGCTTGTGTGCGGTTTGCGTCGTCACTCTTAGTGAAGACCTGGTACCTCCCTCCACAATCATCGACCATTCTTTTGAGAAAGCCACCACAACCGTCAATGTAGCTCTTGATTGATTGCCCGTCCAGATCTCCTCCTCTGGTGAAAATAATGATGATGAAATCTTTGGACTTCTCACCAAAAACCCTCTTGATCATTTCTACAGATTCTTCATCTTCTTGTGAAATGAGCCCGATCGGCAGCACCAGTAGAAACACGTGAGGTCCAGGAGCTAACATACTGGAGCACTTCAAAAGCTCTTCTTGAAAATCTTCATCAGAAAGATCCTTGTTGCTCAAGTCGGGGGTGTTCGCCACAGCAGCAGGCCGTCCAACGATGTCTCCAGTTTCCTTTTCACAAGTCGTGTTGGCTCGCTTTGGGAGGGCTCTGGGAGTGAAAGCCTTTCTGCCTAAGATGATGTTTGCTGTTGAACTTTTTCCACTGCCGGTCTTTCCAATCAGCACCATCCTGAGCTCATCTTTTTGTGAAGATGAGCTCATTTTTTTGTGGAGAGACATAGATTTCGCTGAAACAGGAACACAGAGTTAGAAGAATGATCCTTGAAGGGCCCTTTCTGAAACTGCTTCAGGTTTAAAAGTTCCCCTGGCTACCAGAACGTCATTTTCCTAAATGATCAGTGTTTTTACCAGCTACATAAGAACCATAATAAAATCTCTCAAAATATCTTAGTTTGTATAAAATTTGAAAAAATATTTTCCCCTGTAGGCCGCCATTGTTGTTTACGCCGCAATAACGTCTGGGTAGTGATGTCATATGGTTGCACCGGGCTGGATCTCATACAGGATCATATAAGTCCTGGAGCGGACTTCAGTGGTTTCCAGAGGAAGTTTTGTGGGTTTGTGTTGGAAAATAGTCGGCACAGCATTTGGCTTTAGTCTCCGTTTATAATGACCCACACCTGTCAGCTCTTTCATCAGCATGGGCCGGCTAAATGCAGCAAATGCTTCTGGGGAGAAGTGGCCAGAACATAGCCGCGGCTCCATGGGAAGTTGTTTACGCCCACAAGCCATTTCCCACAACTTCCTTCTTTTCTTGTCTTTTGGGAAGCTGTGCAGACCATAGACTGTATATAGAATGGACAGCGTGCTTCCACCTGTCACCGTTCTACGATTTTGAAGCCAAAAAACCCTGTTTCTCTAGCCGCCATTGTGCAGCCAGAGTCTGCGCAGTAGAGAATTTCCGGCGGAGCCAAGTAAAAAAGAGAAATAAAAATATTTATTTCTTCTTCTTCAGAAGGTTTAGTCTCCTTTTGGCTCTTTCCTGAAGTTTCTTATATCCCCGATAAAAACTACTCATGAACGGCAGCTGTCAACTATCGTAAAACGAAACTTATATCACGGTTTTTAACGTCCAATAACTAATGAGAAACTAACTTCTCAGGAA
>RPOG01007002.1:9455-20528 GCA_008086565.1 Thalassoma bifasciatum
ACCATAGACTGTATAATGAGTGGACGTAACGACGTTCGGCTCAAACTGAAGCCTCCAGCAGATGCCCCGCCCCCTGGTGTCTGGCTGCAGTATAGGTCATAAGCCCCGCCTCCCCATGTATTCCAGATATGAGCCGGGAAAACTTAAAAAAATTACGATACCTCGTAGAAACGTTTCTCTCATCTTTACACTAAGGTAGTATGACGATGTCATCTGGCTGCATGGTGTTCGGGTGTTTTTTTTTCTGAGAAGTTAGTTTCTCATTAGTTATTGGACGTTAAAAACCGGGATATAAGTTTCGTTTTACGATAGTTGACAGCTGCCGTTCATGAGTAATTTTTATCAGGGATATAAAAAACTTCGGGAAAGAGCCAAAAGGAGACTAAACCTTCTGAAGAAGAAGAAATAGATATTTTTATTTCTCTTTTTTACTCTGCTCCACCGGAAATTCTCTACTGCGCAGACTCTGGCTGCACAATGGCGGCGAGAGAAACGGGGTTTTTTGGCTTCAAAATTGTAGAACAGTGACAGGCGGAAGCACGCTGTCCATTCTATATACAGTCAATGGAAGTAACAGACGGATGACGTCACAGAGACTACATCCATGTTTTATACAGTCTACAGTTTTTACCTTTCATTTTAAGTGCAAGAGATGTAATTCTGGATAACCTGAGTTCTGAAATGATAGACCACCATTAGATTTTTCAGTCAGGGCTTAAAAAGCTTTCTTCAAAGACTGAAAATATTCGGTTGACCTGACCCCTGAGTCTACGCCTCATTAACAGAACTCCAAGAATCTGAAAGTGATTGCCTGAGGTGGAATTAAAAAACAGAATATCTCTCTCATCCACTGCATGAGAAAGTCAAGCTTAAGATATTCGAACCACCTCTTAGGATTCCTGCTTGTTTTGAACGGGAGCTTCTGACCTCCTCAAGTCTGCACTTAAGAGAAACTGCTGCAGCTGGTGTTGCAAAATAATCACTTTAACTGCCTGTATTAAAGAATATATCAGGGAGGAAATACTCTGATTCATTTTTAAGAGCTTGCGAAGGACTCTGACACAAAAAGCGCTGAGGATATTGTTTCATGATTAAGTGGTGATAATATTTTACACTCTCCTGGAAATTAAAACATTATTTCAAGCCCCCACAAACCACAGGAGGGGGATACGAGGTGACACATCACGCTAAGATTTTCCACATCTGCAGATCCGATATTGTACCTGTACGGTGACATTACAGAGGAAACCTCCCGCGGGGCTCCTTTAGGAGAGCCGGGGGATTTGATCAACGATCAGTCCTCATGAAAAGCTGACAGCGTTTTGTTCCCCCCCACAATCCTCCTCTCTGAGCCTTCTAAACACAAATCTATCGTCACTGAATGGGCCTCGGCTCTCGTCATCAGGCTCCTATACACTTTCTACCGACTCTCCCATTGAAAGGGGGATTACTGGAAATTGGCTTCCAATGGAAAGGAACAAAGACTCATCCCTCTCCTCCTCTGTCCCTCTCTCGGACACACACACTCGCGCAAAAACACACACACCCCACGACACAAAGGAGTCCTCGGTCTTTTGTTGGAACCAACAAGATCTTGCAAGTCAATTTCGGGTAATTATAGTGTCCTCGTGATGACTTGGGGAATTCTGGGTTCAGCTGAAACATAAATTATAAAACCCACCTCACACACACACACAAATTGAAATCCACAGAACAAACGAGAAGCAGGAAGTTGAATTCTTTTTTTCTTTTTTTCCGAACTCAGTTTGTAAAGGTAAGAAAGACCCTGAAAGTTAAAAAAAAAAAAAAAAGCACAGGAATGAGAAAGTCCTCAAGGAGTGGAGAGAGACTGAAAGTAAAAAGCAGGGTCTGAAGTAGAAGGCCAATCCTGTTGGAAGACGGCACTTTAAAAAAAAAAATGATGACGCACAACAGTGATGAAGATGAACCAGTGACACAAAATTACTTCTGTCTCAAATTTCTCGTCTACCCGTGGACACTCAGAAAAAATAAATGAAATTGGGCAAATAAAGGGAAAGAAAGACTTCAACATGGGATGAATTCAAAGGCTTCAATTCAACTTAATTTACATTTATTCAAGGAGCATGTTTAAAACTACAGCAGTTAACCAAACTGCTTAACAGTCAGAAAACACAACCACAAGGGGGCAGCCTGACACATAGCAGTAGCCAATTAAATCAGTAAGGGAAAAAAGTTATCTACTGTTATCTATCTGCTTATCTACAAACTCCGACCTCACCAAGTGGAGCAAATGTAACCTCGCTCTTCATTTTAGTGATAAACTCTCTGAGTGTGACCATTTTTCCAGTCTTTCATAACATACGGACGATAATCTGATCCCATTAAGCTCGGTTAACTAATTGCAGTTTGTTAGCGATAGCATCATATGTTAAAATCTACACTCACGTTTACCCAGGCAGGAGAAAAGAAAGGATTACCCCCCCCCCACCCTCAGCTATGACACGACCCTGACTGATACCATCATGCTCTGATAATGTGAGTCAGTCATTTTTCCTGTCAGTGCTGTTGTTCCCATTCATCACACACATGTGCTTTATAGTCACAGCTCCACATTTGTCAGCCCATAATCTATAAATTCCACAAATATCGTGACTTGGGGATTTGTCAGCTTATCTGCCTAATAACAATCATTTGTAATGCATGCAGTTATCTTCTTCTTTTGTACCCATGTCTGCCTTTCCATCATTCTCCAGTGATTTTACTTCACCCATTAGCACCTGGTGTTGTGACTCCAACTGTGATGCTTAAAGAAATCTAAAGATACGTCTGTGTCTCTTTTTCTGAGCTCACAGATTACTGCTTCTCTCTAAACCTTTCAGGCAGTGACGTTTTAAGTCTTCTGTCGTTCCCCTCCCTTAAGGCGCCTGTCTGAGGCCTTTCTGTGCGTTGGTTTCGGGTGTCTGCGGGTTTAATCAAGTTCACTTTTCAAACTCGAACGGATGCTTTAAATACCAGTGAGGTGATGATTCAAGACGTGTTTTTCCAGTGTTAAAATGAAGAATCGCAACATGCCTGAGGTCCAGATGGCTGTATTGGATTCACGATGGGATAACATCACAGGTTAACAGTTAATCAATCCAAGCCTGAGCTAAATTGAGACTTTAAATTGCCAGCACTGAAGGGGACCTAACAGAGATGGTGTTGGAGAAACGGTTCATTTTCTAGGCCCCAGAGTTTCGGAAAATGTCTCGGGAACAAGGTCAAGTTAGGGTTTATTTTCTTTAACAGAACCTGGGGTGAGATTGTACCTGTGAGTTTGTCAGTGTCACTGCTGAGGATCATTATAGCAGCATGTAGTTACTCTTATAGTGGTGTTGCATTTTGTTTTGTGGCTGAAGGAAGTGTTACCAGATCCTCAGTTCAAAAAAAAAAAAAAAAAGTTATTGGTTGTCCTAGAACAGTGGTTCCCAAAGTGGGGGTCGGGACCCTTTGGGGGGTCGCGAGACATTGATAGCGGGTCATGGAATGTGTCCCAAAATCGAAAACTATGAACAATTCAAGAACATTTTATCCATTATTGTGAGAATAAAAGCAAAAATTGGGGTGAAAGATAATACAAAATTATGCAAACAGAAAATGTTTCATCTGTTTTTCACATTTCTTTGTTAAAGTTTGATGCCGTGAACTCAGCAAAGTGCACATTAGTCAGTAAATTTTCTATCGATCAGTTAAATTAAGCATCCTCAGGGAGGGTTTTGTTGGTTTTTGTCTGTTTTTGGATTGTCCTGTTAGTGTTGTACCACAGCAGGGGGTCGCCGGTCCCTAACGCTGCTATTTTGGGGGTCACAGTCGGAAAAGTTTGGGAACCCCTGTCCTAGAAGTCGCTGCATTATGTCATTGCCTCATTTTCTTAACTGGCCATTTACATGTAACTGTCATGGATGCTGTGGGAGAGAGAAAAAGTTTCATCTTTGGATTCTTCGTTTATTTTGTATGTCAACATTTCAATCTTCCTCTTATATTTTGGCTTGAGACAGGCCAAAGTGACCCAAAAGAGACAAGCACGTACGTTTCATTTGTGCTCTGACTGCATTTGGGAGGGATTACTAAGCACTAGCTAGGAGGACTTGTCCGCCTGTGAGTGGTTTGGAACAAGAGAGGGGTTTACAGCTGTACATGCTGTTCATTTAGAAGAGTAAAATCAATGACTGCTTTCACATCGGCGTCTCAAAGCTTTGGAAAAAGTTGCTGGATTTGTCCCAAGTCGTTTTTTTTCTTGAAAAAGGATCCTTATGGGGGTCTGAGAACATGGAGATTTGTTTAGTTAGCAACGCTAGCTGCAGGATACTTAAAGGTGAAGTATGCAGAAATGTTCGATTGGTTTTGCTTCTCTGTTTACAAACAGCATCCAAACCCGTCTCCTCCTCCGTGGCTCAGCGGCAGCGGCTGCACATGCTCACTGCCTCCGACCATAACTAATAGCATGGCTAACAGTCATAGCTTCATAAACACACCATAGATGATAAAAAACAGCTCTGTTAGCACCTGCAGCATCACCTGAGAGAAACTTATGAGCCATACACCTGACTGCAGGTAAATGAGATACACTGCAGACAGAATCATTCTTTCTCTATGTTACGGCTGCTAATGTAGCCGCTCAGGATAGTGGTAGGATTAGTCCTGTAAAAACTACATTTTTAATCTTTATGAAAATCCAACACACTATACCTTTAAAAAGTCAGTGATACACCAGATGTCTCAGCATTAGGGTCTGAATTTCCAGAAATTTTTAAAGTTGGAAACTTTCTACAGGAATTTATGGAAATAAACAGGAGTTTATGGAAGCGAACTGGGAATTTAGGATGAGAAACTTACACATGACTAAGGTATTCGGTGGTTTATAGGGATGGGAGGGTGATTGCCCTCACCTTATGGCCTCTTGGGAAACAAAATGTCCACTTCACAACATCTGATGGAGAGATCTCAACCGTCTCCTTTTTGTTTTTGACTCAGAGTTTTGTTAATAAGTAATCAGACTTAAAATCTGATATATGAGATATCTGTTGTAAAAAAGGTAAATAATCTATATTTGGAAAGTTGCTACGTGATGTACGATGGGTGAATCTGGAGCCACGCCTCGAGAGACGCATCAACAAATTAGTGAGTTCACTTTATTCCTGCGATTCATTTTTCCCTGGCAGTACAGGAGCAGGATACCAAGGCTAACTGTGTTTATTCACTCAGCTTGACCTCTGCTCGCCCCTCCTTCCCCCTCTATTTTTCTTTTTCCTGTCCTTGCAGATATAATTTCTCTGGGGGAAGCAGAGAGCTCCAATTGGGTTTATGGGGCATTGCAGCGCTTTGATTTCGTTATAAAGGCATCCCAATAAAAGCTGGGTATGGACAAAGGGCAAAGGGCCAGCCCCACTCCAGAACAATAGGGAGCGTACCCAAGCACTCGGGAGCTCGTGGTCACTGGACTGTTCCCTGCAATAAGGCAGGAGATGGAGGGATGAAGGAAGGAAAGGAAAGGAGAGGAAATGAAAAAGATGGAAGGAAGACACCACCTGGACAAGAAGCAGGAGAGAAAAACAGAAAAACTTCCCTGTTTAGCTTTCGTCTGCTTTTCTGTTCTTTTATTACTGTTTGACACCATTTTACCTCTATTACTTTAAAATAAATCCTTTTCACCAGTAAAACCGAAATCTTGCTTTTATGCACAGAACTTGTCCTTCAAAAAAACTTTAGGTCTCTGTACAGTAAATATATGAATGATTAAATAACCAGCTGCAGTTACTGAGAAATAAGTTCAAGAAATCAATACTTGTGATGCTGATAATCTCATTCTTTTTTTTTTTTTTTTGGATATTTTTTTGGCTTTTCTGCCTTTAAGTGGATAGAGGAGGACAGTGGATAGAGTAGGAATGGGGGAGAGAGTGGGGAATGACATGCAGGAAACAGGCCACAGGCAGGAATCGAACCTCAGCCACCCGCTCTAGGGCAAACCTCATGGTGCGCGGTCATATCCACTTGGCCATTTTCACCCCTGATAATCTCATTCTGAATTGAGGATTATTAACAGGGAAATATACAACCCCCCATTCAATTGTCCTAGAGATATTGTGTGAAACGTAAATAAAACCAGAACACAATGATTTGCAAAACCTGTTTAACCCATTTTCAATTGAATACACAACATAGACAAAAATATTTATGGTTCAAACTGATATACTTTGGTTTTTCTTTGGCAAATATTCCCTCATTTTGAATATGAATTCTGCAACACGTTCCTAAATAGCTGGGACAGTGGCAGCAAAAGACTGGAAAAGTTTCAGAATGCTGGAAAAAAACAGCTGTTTGGATCGTTCCACAGGTGAACAGGTTCATTGTAAACAGGTGAGTGTCATGATTGGGTATAAAAGGAGCATCCCTGAAAGTACTGGGCCAGGTTCACCACTTTGTCAACAACTGCGTGAGCCAACAGTCCAACATCTACAGTCCATAATATCGTCAAAAGATTCAAAGAATCTGGAGAAATCTCTGCACGTAAGCAGCAAGGCCCAAAACCAACATTGAATGGCCGTGACCTTTGACCCCTCAGGCGGCGCTGCATTAAAAACCCACATCATTGTGTAAAGGATATTAGCACGTGGGCTCAGGAACACTTCAGAAAACCATTGTCAGTTAACACAGTTCATCACTACATCTACAAGTGACAGTTCAAACTCTACCATGCAAAGACAAAGTCAGACATCAACAACACACACAAACGCTGCCACCGCCGACTTCTCTGGGCCCGAGCTCATCTGAGATGGACTGAGGCAAAGTGGAAAAGTCTGCTGTGGTCTGACGAGTCCACATTTAAACTCTTTTTGGAAATCATGGACGTGGTGTCCTATGGGTCAAAGAGGAAAAGGACAATCCAGATTGTTCTCAGCGCAAAGTTCAAAAGCAGCATCTGTGATGGTATGGAGGTGTGTTAGTGCCTATTGCATTATGGGTAACTGTCCCATAAAGGCAGCATGAATGCTGAAAGGTAGATACAGGTTTTGGAGCAACACAATGGTTCCCGAATAAAGTAGTTATAGTTGTATAGTTTGTGTAAATTATTTGGAATGTGACCCAATAGGTGCCATCAGGATGCTCTCAGTGTTACAGCTCTTTAAAGTTGCTCATTTTAGATGTAAATGTCTCAATGCCTCAGATGGAAAAGAGCTATCAGCATAATAACACCACACAGCTTGTCTGACACCTCAGCTCTGTCACATGGTGTTTTGCTTGGCAACAACAACAGGTCCAGCATCACAATCACATTTCTGCAATGATCCCAAAACAAATAAACAAACAAAATCTGTCTTCATTTTTTCCCCCTTTTGTAGTAGCCGAGAGCATGTCATAAAGGAGGGGTGTGATTATCTGTCAGAATGCAAGGCAAAAACAAATCTGTGTGTAAATTAGTTTCCTGTAGGATTTACATGCATTGGTGGAAGAAGGTGTCAGCTTAGGGCCGCGAACATGAGGTAAAAATTTAATAGAAAAAGCGCAGCAAAGGATTCGAAAAAAGTAATTCAACATCCCTCAAGGGGCTTTGTAGAAAATATCTGCATAGAAGAGGGAAGAATTTTCTGTCTGCTGTCACATCTTTGATGCCCAATAGTTATGTCAGAGGGTTCAACAACAACTCATGAGAGAGCACTTGAGTTGTTATCATACTAAACCTTGAACTTCCAGAACAAAAAAGCACATTAAGCTGGTATAGAAACAATCCAGAGGAGCTGTGTCATTTTATAGATGTCAATTATTGTAAAGTGGTGAAGCTTGAAGCTAACAGTCAATAGGTTTTGATTATTAAATAGAAAAACATGAGTGGATCTGGTGACTTTGTTGTCTTTCAAGATCCATAGATCTTCTTTATATGTTAAACAGATCATATATGTCAGTATTTGCTGACAAACTGACGCTCTTGGCCAGAGGGCAAGGCTCTCAATTTACTGGTTAGTCGATGTTCCGACCCTCAGCTTTGGTCATGAGCTGTGGGTAGTGACCAAAAGAACAAGATTGTGAATGCAAGCAGTTAAAATAAGCTTTCACAAAAGGGTGTCTGCACTCAGCCTTAGAAACAGGGTTCTGATCAAGGGTTAGGGTCACTGCTCAAGAGTAGGGATGGGTATCAAGAACTGGTTCCTGTTAAGATTTTTTTTTTTTTTTTTTTTTAACGCATATATTTATTGATTTTCAAAATTATATACAGATATCACTTGCCTTACAATACATGACAACATTTTTAAATCCCATAACCCCCCCCCACCCATCCCCGAACAAGGAGCACTCAGTAGAAGCAATGTGTAAAACGAAAAAACGAAACCAAGATAAAAACTAAAACATTTTATAAAAAAATAAAAATAAAAAATAAAAAAAAACACTGCACAGTAAAATATATTCAACCCACTAGCACATTACCTTGAAAATGTGGGTATACCAACAATACACTGTAGAAATTACAGCAAAAATTCCCAGCGAAGAACAAGTGAAATCAGATAAGTAAATAAATATTATATAATATTTATTTATTTATGGTTCCTGTTAAGAATTGATATGAAATTGTTCAATCCATCAATATTGTTAGCATTCTTGCTTAACGATTCCCCTCATCGATTCTTTAGCAGCTTGACAACAGTTTCCCAAGAAAACCCTAACCCTAATGTACATTACTGTCTCACAAAAGATTCATATTCAATACATTAAACATGTTATACATCTACTATTGTACCAAAAACGAATGACGTTGCTGCCCCCCACGACTCAGATTCAGATAAGCGGGAGAAATTGAATGGATGAATATTCCTTATGTTTGAATTTAGCAATCTTTTGCTATAAAAGTATCCAACAACTCAGCACTTCATTTATTTGATAAATAAGTGTAGTCCAGAAAATCGTTCAAATAACTAATGATCGAACAGTGACTGCTCACAGACGACTTTGGACGGTGAAAACATCCATAAAAGCAACAGACCTCGAGCAGAATGTCACTGAGAGATGAAAAACCATCTGCAAATGTTGTTTAAAGTGGTTCAGAACCACCTGAAGAAGCACTCGAGGCTTTGTAAAGGATACTTTCCTCGTAAGTTAGAGGAAGGAACAAAGCAATCAGCCACAACCCCAAAGAAAAGACAAACTAAGTAGAGGGAAACTTTCAAAAAGAAGAAGGAAGGGGGCATAAATGAAGCCTTACAGATGTGTCAGTTGCAGTGAAGAGCCATTCACTCGAATTTGAAAGAAACACAAAGTGGAAACGAGGGGCTCTTCATCTTCTCGACACATGGCTAATCCATCACGATGGAGGGGACATGTTACCATCAAGTCTTCCTGCTCCTTATTATCTTTACTCCAACTCACTCTGCCTCTTTCACTGACTGAAAAAAAATACTGCTACTCCAGGCAGGAGGATCAGTGAGAGTTTAGAAAATCACACACACGTGTTTTGGGTCATAATCTCACAGCACATGTATTCACTCTCACCGCGGTCGGGTATTCAGCTTCAAACATCCGTGTGATTAAAGATTTAAAAGATGCAAAAGGAGACTATTTTTTTCATTCGTCACACTTAGAACTTTTGGTTGCATGGGTCAGCTGTGGGTGGTGTCAAGGTTTGGTAATGAAAACACTGCAGAGGAGAAAAGAAAAAGTCCAGATTTCTTTTTGTGTCCATCAGAAATCTCATTACAGCTGAAAAATAATCAAGGACACTAATCAAAGGGTATCAGAGGATGTGAGTGCTTATGTGGGTGTGTTTTGGAGGTAGGGAATAAGAGGAGGGAAGCTTTGCTAAAGCGTTACCTTGATAGCTTATCATATACAGTACACCTGTCCATTTACAGCTCCAGTGTTCATTAAATCTCATTACCAGGAGACAAATTTAATGACAGACGCTCAACAAGCAACATGGCAGAGAGCCAGTCCTGGGACAGAACAGCAGATTTCTCAGGAGACTTACCCAGAATGCAGCAGTGAGGAAGGGTGTTGATTTGGTGAATATAATAAATAAACATGCAATGAGGCGCTGGTTTCGCTGAATCAGTGGAGCATACTCCCCCTAAGGCAAGTCCTTGCTGCATTGGCCTGGGATTCAACCACAGCCCCTGGCTCTTTGGTAAATACCAACCTCACTCCTTCTTTGCTCTTTACAGTCTCTATACAGCGGTAGTATCCAAGTAAACAAAGGCAAACTTGAATCATGTGCATCTAATGGATGATACTTATTCGTTTTTATGCTTTTGCTATTTTAAAGTAGTGGTAAATGTAGTAGTTTGTGCATTGCTGAGGGTAGAAAAGGCTGAAAGAGAGGGTATTCTGTTGTTTCCATATTTGAAACTTGAATGCAACATGACAATACTGGTTGTTCACATTTAACGTGAGTAGATTTCCATATTTATATGTTGTAGGAATGCTTAAATCTGTCTGTAAACTGACCAAAATGTTCTGTTTTTACGCCAAATTTTCACAAGATTTCCTTCCTGAAAGGAACCCCGACTGTAAGGACTAACAGGCATGAATTTGCTTAAATGTTTGTCTCAAACTAGAATTTGTTGTTAAAAGACATAACAAATTGGTTTTTCTTTAAAAAAAAAATACAGTTTAAAACACAGTTTATATCCTTCGGGCGCAGCCATTGTTTTACTGCCGCAATGCATTCTGGGTTGATGACGTAGATTGGTTGCTTGGTGCCGAGCATCTGGATGTGGCCGTTTACTCACTACTAGTCGCCGTAAGTCACTAGGTTTGAGGAGGGAAAAAAACATAATAATGCCACATGTGGCTGCTTTTGGGTGCACTTTTCAGTCCAAAGGAAACAAGGAGACTGATGTTAGTCTGCACAGCTTCCCAAAAGACAAGAAAAGAAGGAAGTTGTGGGAAAAGTTGTGGGCGTAAACAACTTCCCATGGAGCCGCGGCTATGTTCTGGCCACTTCTCCCCAGAAGCATTTGCTGCATTTAGCCGGCCCATGCTGATGAAAGAGCTGACAGGTGTGGGTCATTATAAACGGAGACTAAAGCCAAATGCTGTGCCGACTATTTTCCAACACAAACCCAC
>RPOG01007003.1:0-20510 GCA_008086565.1 Thalassoma bifasciatum
GTCCACATACCTCCCAGAGAGTGTAAATTTTCCGCAAGTATTTTCTAATAACATGCTGCAGTCATCCTTCCATCATTTTAAAATCATCATTTAACTTTCAAATCACTTAAAGAAATAATTCACTATCAGAGCATTCATATGTTACTCTCATGGTCAGTAAATGCATCAGTAAGAGCTGCTGGACTCTGGTATTTTCACAAAATTAAATTTGTCTCTCTGCCTTACACTAACCCTCTCTCTCTCTCTGTTTTCCAGCAGGGAGATGAAGACAGAGAAGAGGACTTGCAGCGGCATTGCAAGGGTGACACCCTCCAGTCACATAGGACTTTCAGCACATCCTGTCCCCATTGCAGGTAAAAAGTTGATATAGCTCAGGCTACTTCATCCACAAAAGTAGGGGACTGCATAAAAAAGTTTGGGAATAGAATAGAATAGAATAGAATAGAATACAATAAAAATACTTATTGATCCTAAACTTAGAAACTGTGGTGTTACATCAGCAATTGTCAGCCCATGTAGAACAAAATAGAATTAATAGATGCATGGTAAATAAGCACTCAACATATAAAAAATAGAATCAGGAGATGATACAAACACCAAGATTTAAATGAACGTTTCGACGGGTGTACAAGATGAAAAATCAAATACAAATATCCTTATGTACAAGTCACCTAAAGACATAAGACTGAGCAAAATGTTCGTTCTCAGACCTGTAAAGTACTAAATTTAATTTCAGTAGAGCTGCAAGTGGAAGTGGACACAGTGCCACATCATCACCCTGTCTCCAAGGACAGCAGCTCATCTTCAGGATACTCCAGCTCCTCCTGCTCCCCTCTGTGCTGTGACTCCACCTATGACAGGAGCAGGGACAATCACCGCCGTGAGTTCTTCACAAGACTCTTACATTTTTATTCTTTGGAACTGTAGTGTTAGTTTACTGTATTTGTAACATGTGTGTGTGTTCCAGGTGTGTCCGGTCCAGACTCAGCAGGTGGTAGTCCAGAGAAGGACAGACCGTGCCTCTTCGTCTTGAACTCCAGCGGCTTCAGTCGCCCCACAGCTCAGGTCCTGCCTGTCCAAACTGACCCAGCAGCCTCCCTCCCTCCCTCCTGCTCCTTCAGCCACCCACAGCCCCCCTACCACCCACAGGCCACTTACCCCCAGACACCCCCGCACCCAGTTTCAAACCCTGCTCGTATCCTGACGTCTCCCCGTAAACCAAGGCCTCCTCCGCTGAGCGCTGAGGACAGGACTAAGCCCCTGGGCTCTGGTCACCCCCTGAGCGGCGCTGGCTTCAGTAAAGGGCTCAGCGTGGGCATCGGGGTCAAGTTAGAAAACCTTTTCCCGGGGCTCAAAGTGGACGGCTCAGCGCTCCAGGACTCAGTGGTTTGTTGTGAAATGGTGGGAGGTGCTGCAGGTCTGATGGTAGAAACCAGCTCAGCTCTGACCTCCACCTCCAACAGCCTCCACCACGTCTCCCACCCCCCTCTGCACTTCCACCTGTCCTCCTCTTCCTCCCCCTCTTCATTTGGGTACTACTCAGAGCCACCTACCTCATCCTCCTCCTTCTCTCCTTTCCTGTCCTCCTGTCCCTCCACAAAGTCTAGCTCTCTACCTGGCAGCCCTGGTAGTGGAGGAGGCTTTGTTACCATGGTAACTCCAAGCAGTGTTCCCATTGCTGCGGTATCTGGCAACACTTACTACCCACCTCAGCCTACCTCTAACTCCTGTTCTTCCTCCTCTGCGTTGGATCAGAGTCCAAGTCACAACCTGTCCATGTGTGTCTGCAGCTCCTGTGGTTGTCGTGGTAACTGTGGTGCATATGGTATGTTGCCTGGTTACGCAGCAGCTGGGTACCTGCAGTCTTTCTCAGCCTGTCCCTCCCTCTTAACCCTGGGCCCTTTACTCCATCTCAGTCCCCTGGTGGCCTCGTCAGGTTCTACCAGCACTGGAGCGACACCGTTCTCCTACCCAATGATCGTACCCCCTCCTCTCTATCACCACAGCTCTGTTTCACACGAGCAGCAGCACAGCTTTGCTTTCTACAAGTCTCACTGCGCGGGACACGGAGGTCAGCAGAGGCCTGAAGTCAGCCTGTCCTGTTATAACTGTGGGGCCAGTGGACACAGAGCAGAGGAGTGTAACCAGCCCTCCATGGAGCCAGCTCAGCAAGGTGAGCCCAGTGTCATCATTCATTCATCAAAGTTACCAAATGTTAGATTCAACTCATTCGAATAAACACCCTAGGTAAAAAAAAAAAGTCAAAATCCAGTCAATTACTTAGTGTATTACACAAGTCTTACTGTTCTTCTGCACTGTTATCACCACTCACTTTCATTTTATCAATCTGTGCCTATAATTTGACCTTGTAAGCAAACTTTTTCATAGAGAGAACAAAGTTGACTACAAAGAGGACACTGAGCACTGACAAGGCTGATTTTGTGTGCGCAAAGTTGTTAAACTGTAGTATGGAAAGTGAGAGCACATCTGCTGGTGTTTGGTCACCTGAGACGAAAAACTCTCCAACTCCTACAAGGTTTTACCTAGAAAGCTCAACCCCCCCCCCCCATTGTAGACGACAAGGTAGAAGTGATGTGGTGGATGTTTCATGTCTGACATCTTGAAGTTAATGATGCTGAAAAACTGGTTATAAAAATGAAGAGAAATAAACTATTTCAGCTGCATTTATCCTGATGTGGACTTGAGCCAAATATAAAAACATGACATTTCCTGAAAGTACACACCCAATTCTGTCCTTTTTACCATGCTATGTGTCAGAGCTTATAACTGTAGAACCATAAGGTCAAAATTCACCAGTGACACCTCATTTGAAAGATTTAAGTCTCTAGACTCAGAAAATACCACGTGCCTAAAGTCCACATCAGGATAAATGCAGCTGAAACACCTTTTTGTCCTCTTCATTTTTTACACTCATCAGCCCAGGAGCTGTGCATGGGATGTACTTGGACATTCCAATATGACAATGATCCAAAACACAAGGCCACAGCATTAACTACAGCAGAGTAAAGTGAAGGTTCCAGAGTGGCCATCTCAGTCTCCTGACCTCAATATCATCGAGCCACTCTGGGGAGATCTCAAACCTGCAGTTCATTCAAGACAGACCCAGAAGCTTCAGGAACTGGAGGCTTTTTGCCAAGAAGAATGGGCAGTTTTACCATCTGAGAAAATAAAGACCTTCATCCACAGCAACCACAAAAAACTTCAAGCTGTTATCGATGTTAAAGGGGGCAATATACAGTATTAAGAACTGGGGTATGAAAACTTTTGATCAGGGTCATTCTGGAAGTTTCTGTTGACATCATGATGTAAAAGTGTGTGAGGCTTTATCATTGGTCAGGCAGAACCATCCTGTGCTCTTGATGTGTCTGCTTTGACACAGCAGCTTTGACTGACTGTTTCTGTGTTTTTGTCTCTCACAGGTACTTTTCGTCTGAAGTACACTTCCCATTCTGACACTAAGGACTCAGGGGATTGATGAGCAGAAACATCAGTGGATTTGAGACGCCTCACTCCTGAGCTGTACCTCATGTTTCTCCTGAAATTGGCTGCAGAAATTGTAGTAAGATTATCAGAGAAAACCTGGTTCTGGGTACAAAAAGATAAGACACAAGTCCTATCAAAGACTGTTGATCAGAACTTGGATCTTATGAAACAGTTTGTGCTAAGAAGAAATAGGGAGCAGAGGGAGCCGTAGAAGCTTTCAGCTAATCTGAAACCAAAGTCAAGAAAAAAGTGAGCTTTGTAATGGATCGCTGCGCGCCAGAGAGCTCTGCTTCACCTCCAAAACAAACTGCTACTGGACAAACATGTTACTTAAGGGGCTTTATAATAGTAATAATAAAAATAAACTTCAGTTAAATGGCACTTTTCAGATAAAGGTTACAGCATTAAGAAATTAAAATGAAAATAAAACAGAAATGAGAGGAGGGTGAGAGAAAAAAAACACAAAACATAACAGAAGAAACTCAGATAACTTCTGCTTTAAAAGCACATCCATATAAAAGTGTGTTTGTAAATGGATTAAAACAAGCACAAACTGATGTCCTCATGGTGGGAGACCTCACGGAGAAGGTCAAAGGTCACTTTGGGCCCCCATCCTTGATTTTGGGGCAGCAAGCAGACCTCAGGTTACAACCGAACAGATATGGCCTGAGGGAATGTAGAGGAGAGCATAACGTGCTTCAGAGTCAAGGATCAAATCCTAACATCAAGTTTAAAAGCCAGAGAGGCTCTCACAAGAGTAATACGCTCCCTCTTTCTCTCTCTCTCTCTCTCTGGTTCATGTGAGAAGTGGTGCTGCTGCCTTTTGGACTTAGTATCGACCCATTCAGAGAGTTACAGTTACAATATCTGCATAAAACACAAGTAGATCATCATAAACAGGCGTTTACCTTAAAGGCACAGAGCTCCAGTGTGACAGCTCTCACCTGGAGTGTCTCTACAAAAAGCTACATCATGAAATGACTTTCATGTGACAGAGCAAACAACTCTATATGTCCAATAACAAAGAGAGCACACAAGGTCTGGGTTTGATACCAGGGCCTCAGGCTGAGGTGCTCTTAGGCAACATGCTTCAACCTATGATGCCCCTGGTGGATCAGTTCATACTCATGGTGCTAAAAGCAGCTTCTGCTTTCGGAGTGTGAGTGTGGTGTGAATGAGACCAGCAGTGAGTGTGTTCAGAAGATCACAGAAAGTGCTATTTAAACACTCTTAAAACACTTTATAGAGGCAGAGTGAAGAGGAAAACAAAATCAACAAATAACCATGGAGCTCACCCCAAGGGCTTCATGAAGCAGCTTCTTGAACTTTCCATAGATTTGACAGACCTAATTTTTCAAGGGAGCTTGACCTGGGGGGGCTAGACTTTTTTTTTGTTCTGCAGGTTATTTGAGTGGATAAGAACTGAGACTCTGTTAACCATTAACTGTTAAATTCTCAACAACAAGAAGCCAATGATGAAACAAATTCATAATATATACGAAATAATCAGGCAGCAACATTTTCAACCTCAGATCATTGACCTCAGAAGGCATACAGGGTGTTGCAATGGTCTGAATGAGAGAGAATGAAAGTTTCTGAAAGGTTTGAAGTCTGAAAACTAGTGGGTTTGATGTTTGGCTGTAACAGGCCAATCAACCAATCTCTACAGTGTTGAAGGGATCAGTTGATTCTGTTTTTGGCAGGTGGCAGTGGGTACGGTGTCAGGAGAAGTGGTGCGTTTTGTTGGGAAGTGAAGTGAAGTGAAGCCTGAAACAGGTGTGAGACTCAAATAGAGGATAGTTCAGCCAGTCCAGCAGAGGGCGACGATGGACGAGGGGGAATCAGACATTGGACCTCGTTGAATTCATATATTTAAAACAGCCTTGGGTCATACTTGGCCCTATACTTTGACTTTTGACTGTTTTAGAATTCACATACTATACTAACAGTACGTACTGATTTGCCCAAAATACAGTATGCAGCATGTGAACAAATGTGAAAGTTGCAGTTTTCCAAAACTACCCTGATGACCTACTGATCCAGGAAAATTTCTCAGTTTGCATCAAACCAGTCAACCTGGCATACTGTTTCCCAAAATTCAAAGCGCCTGACTGCAGGTCTGAATTGAAAATAACGGAAATTGGAGTAAGTTTGGGGGAAGCGGTGGAACAATTGAAGTATAAGCACCAAAACATCTTTGAAGTAGGTTCTCACATTGTTTATGTTATCATTATCCTATTAACATATTTGAAATCATACCTGCATCATCAGAAACAGCTTTTCCATCATCTCTAATTACAAAAAGTCAATCCACTCCAGATTATTTTCAATGAATAACATATGGTATAATTATTAAAAATCAAATATGATGAATTTTTGCTGCAACATCCACATTTAAACACAGATGTCCTCTGCAGTTATTACAAAAGATCAGAGGTCTCCTGGTAAAACTAATGCAGTTTAAAGCGCTGGGACCTATAATCATTTGTAATAACTGCAGAGGACGTCTGTGTTTTAATCCTGTTCTGTACGGTAAATTTGAGACTTTTCAAACCCAAAAATTAGAACTTTTTCCTTCAAAATTCAGAGTTTTCTTTCAGGAGAATTTATTAATTCAATATTTATTAAGTTGCCCTGATATATACTAACTTAACAACGATAAATTATAATAAAGTCAAGAAAACACATGATAACATATATTACAGATTTCAATGTTAAAACAAAGAACATTTATTGAACTATACCAGAACAAGATGGAAAAGAGAGGTAGAATAAGTTGTAAGCAAGAGCTTCAGCTTTGATCAACTTTATAAAATACACATGCCACAGTTTTGAAATCGTTTTTATTTTTTTAACAAACATAAGAACATGACTGAACTCCTTAAATTACAGCCAAAACTCTGTGGTAACAACTTAAACACTACAGATGAACGCACACCATGTTACTCACCATGACTCTCTCTCTGATTGGCTATGGTCATCCTCAGCAAAAACGAGTTGGGTAATCATCCCTGTAAATGTCTGGGGGCGCCTCCAATGAGGCTGATGTGCTGAAGTGCTGAAGTGCTGATCAGGGAGCTTAAGATTGATCAGTCACCTGCACACACTAGAAGATAATCAGGGTCGACAATCAGGGGAGAAATTGGGCTGAATTGGGGCAAAGTGGGGCAGAGAATCCTGTAGAGTGAGCCAAGCTTAACTTTGTTTTTGAATATATTGGTTGAGCAGTTAAGATCTGACGGCGAGACTTTCTGGCAGGAGGCTCATTTTTTCGTATTGTTAAAGTTTAAAGTGCCTTACAAGCAAGAGCCCAGACAGTGTTACACCCGACCAAGTTTTTGTCATACCTAAGACGACGGATGGTGCATCATATTTGCAAATTTTGTGACAATCACCAAATATAAAGTGTTTCTTCTTGCACAAGTTTGCTGTTAAATGTCCGTATGCAAAGTAAAATTCAGGGCTGGTAAATTAAGATAAGTTAGGAAATGTTTTGCATTATATGTCGTGAGTATAAATGAGGTTTCTGGGCAGGACCCAGAGTTTACAGACACGAGGACGGTTTGTTCTTCAGCTCCAACTTTACCTGTGCTCCTGGAGGGCGCAGAAAAATGTTTATTTAAAATGTAAAATACTGAGCATTTAGGAAATACAACTTCAGAATGTTATCGCAGGTTACTCAGCTATGTGCTTTTCTTTTCTATAAAATGCCTTTTTCAGAGGAACGTTGGGTTCTAAGTCAGTCAGCCTTGCTTGTGTGTGTTGAAGCTGAATGTATGTTTAACTTCTTTAAAAAGGGGAACTCTTAGAAAACAGGGCCTGTAAACACTCTGGTCAATAGTTGCACTGCACTAAGTTCTTCTGCCTTGAGTTGTACCAAAAACTGCCATGTTTTGATTATTTTTGTCTTATAGTTCAGCTCTCAAAGGTTTGAAAAGCCAGGCGCCCAACATTCAAACAATTAGAACAGCTCTAGTGAAATGACGCTACAGCATGCTTGTTTCATAACCTTAAAGTCTCTGTGAGGACTGTGAATGTTTTCAAACTCACTTTGATATATTTGCCTGTGTATGGTCTGCAATTTAGAATGAGATTATCAGGACCTGGTCAGATTTCTTATCAGAGAGTGAAAGAGCAAAGGCTAAAATGCTAATACAGGGGCTAAGCTGTTTGAATTATGTTCATCCCTGTCCACATGCAGCAGTTATTCTGCAGTGATTTGTTCAAACCTGAGAGTCTATCAATAAAATGAAGAGCCAGGTAACGTTTGCTCTGCTTGGTGAGGTTGGAGTTGGTAGATGAGCACTGGTAGAACACAACCAGGATTCACTCATGTTCACATTAAGACACATCTCACAGCACTACTCTACACTAACACTAAAAAAATCACCCGCGCACCTTCTGGACATTAAACTACACTACAAACTTTACAACTTTACAGGTTTTGATGTTTGCCTTGTTGCTTTGCATCCTGGGAAAAGTCTATCAAAGAAAAGTGGAGTTTAAAAGAAGATCTGCTCACCAAAACAAATGCACACCTTTGTGAGAGTCACGTCTTGAATACAGTGGGTGCAAGTGCTCATGGGAAATTGAGTCTTGATCCTGGAAAAACACAAATCTGGCCACGTGAGATGACAATCAACACCAAACAGACAATCCTCACAGAGCCTTTAAACTTTTTTGTGCGTTTTTTTATTTGTTGTCCTGCAATTAAATTGCTGACTGTTTGAACGTGTATTATTCAGAACAATGTCAGGGTAATAAACTTTTTCTAATTTCTTTGAAGAGACTGTCTTTGTGATTTGTTTTGAAGTTGATGAATCTGGAGGTGTTTTCTGCTTATTCACTGCTGTGTGTTATAGCTTTTATCTTGTATTAATGATGAATCTGCAATTTCTGTCGAAGTCTTAAATCAAACCAAAGTCTATCTCATAGCATCTCACTAAACTACACTTGAACTGTGCATAGGCTGCAAAAATGAAATCAAAGTAAGTGTTTACGTCTCATATGTCTTATTACACTTAATATGAGTCACAATCGACTGAAAAGTACAGAAATATGTCTCATTTCAAGGTATTTTAAGACAAATAATGTCTTAATTGTTTGTAATACGTAAAAAAAAATCTGCCAATGAGCGAAGAAATAAATTCTCATCAAGTTTTCTGAAATTAGAATAATGTCTAAATACAGGAAACTATTTGAAAGCAATTTAGACATCATGTTTGACTTTCAATAACTTGAAAGGAAAAAAAAAAATACATTTTCTGGACTGGTCTGGTGAATGTGGATCATGTTGAGTCTAAAATGACATTATAAGGAGTCAAACACTTTAACAAGTTAAATTTTGCTACTTGAATAATAAAGATAAAGCTCAGTACATTTGGCAGAAACTCAACAACTCTTAAAGCTGACGACTGTAAATGGATGGTTTCATCATGATGTGAAAATGTAAGAATTCAAATAAAACATATCAGAGGATACAAGACCAGATTAAACAGGGACCAGTCAGGTTTTTTTCTCCTTTTATTGTTTAAAAAATACCAACATAAATACAATAGAGGAGGCTGAGTGATATTGCTGAGTGTAGATGTGTGTGTGTGAAACAGAGGAGCAGGCAGAAAGGACAGCAATGAAACAATGCTCCACCCCTCTGTAACAAACACACAGTGGCTTTCACTTATCAGACAAAGGTCGCCTTTGTACCCGACAGAACAGACGGAGAAGAGAACAAATGAATACCATGGAATTAAAATCATATTAAATAAGAAGAACCAAGATTATAAAACACTGTGATATAAAATGAGCTAAACCAAGAGAGCGAGGATGAGAGAACAGCACAGAGATTTAGTGTGAGAGACCAGAGATGGAGAAAACAGACTGACAGGTGCAGGTTTCCCACGGTAACAGCACTTACTGAGCCCTGAAAACACAGACAGTCAAAGTTCAGACTGATCATCTGATCTGTGTCTCGCTCCTTACATCATAGCATCATTGATAACAATTCGACTCTAAAAGAGAAAAAAGAAAAAAAAGCCCTTCAACTTATCAACATTCACAGAAACACCATCAACCTGAGTCCACACCTGTTTCACCGTCTGTGGAAACCAAGACGACTAACTGCTCTGGGTCTGTGTGTTACAGGCTGATGCTTTAGGCTTACAGGAGGAAGGATAAACAAACAAAGCACCTTTAAGAGACTGTGGCGAGAAAGAAGCAGAGGTGCATACACTGACACGTCGTTTTAATCTCTGTGTTCAATGGCTAATATCTTTATAGATACACAGTGAAGCATGGCCACCTTCATGTCATATAAGTACATGAAACGTATGTATATACATTAACACAGACTGCAGAGAGACCTGTGACCACAGCGGGGGGGGGGGAGCCAGCAACAGGCCATGAAGAAGCTGTGACCATCATTTATCTGACACTAACAGTCAGATTTGGGCGTTTGTGACGTGTGTTACTGGGCCAGTGAGTGGTTTTCACCCACAGTAAACATCAACACCTTTTCAAACTGGGGGGGATTAAAGACTTACTACAGCTCTTTGTCGTTTACTTCTTACAGTTCAGATTTAATTTACGTTTGGCTAAAAACTTCAACAGTCCAAAGACCTGCAAGAAGGAGTGGGGTGTAGGGGGGGGGGTTCACTGAGAGGTCCCAACAGCACCGAAGGTTTCCTGGGAGGCGTAGACCATGTAGAGGAAACCATCCTGATCCCGCTCCCGCTCGTACACCTCAGAGATAGCGGCCGACACCGACACCATGCTGTGGCCGTTCACCAGCAGGAAGAAGGCCTGGTTGGAGTTGAGCTGGAGGCGCCTCCTGGTGGACAACCGAGGGATGACAAAGTAAAGGCATGTTAGGAAATAACGGTTAAAGAAAACAGTGAGTGGAGAAGTAAAAGAAGAAAAAAGAAAGAAAGAGGCTGTTTTCCGAACCCTGAAATGCATGAAAACGTAATGAAAAAATTTGTGTCTACAAAAAAAACGCTGAGGGACTTAAAAAGCTGTAGTACGCATGTCAGACCTGTAGCTGGAGATATAACTGTAGAGGCCGTATACACGACAACAGCATAGAGGCTGAAGAAGAGGTGAGCTGATCATCTGGAGTTTATATGAAAAACTTCTTTTCTAATTGCATGAATAGTGCAATAAATCCACGTTATGGTAGAAGTCAGGAAGTACAAGTATTCAGCAGCACAAGAACGAAACTATAGCTCACTGTTGTTGTTATTTGGTTAGTGCCTGGCACTATGGAGGCTTAATGCACACATACAGAGCTAAATGTGGTGTCAGCGTTTCCAGGTTTTCCCCAGCTTAGTGTTTACACAGAGACACATAACGGTGTTTTCGAAAAAAAAAAAGAAAAAACACTATAGACTGCATTTTCAAAAGTTTTCGTTTTCATTCCGCGAAAACACAGTTTCCATGTAAACGGGAGGCTGAAACATTACAATACTTTTGCATTTCGCCAGCAAACCGTTGTCCTGTCAACAGGGCCTAATAGTACCTAATGATTTGGCAGAAGTTCAGTCTGTAGCAGTCAGTATGAGAAAAGCTGTTGGATCTGAAGTATTGTCAAAATTTCTCAGTCTGCAACAAAACAGGTCACCTGGCTGTGTACAGTTTCCCACAATGCACAGCGCTAATGCTGTCTGTCTATGAGGTAGAACTCAGGTTTAGGTGAATTATGGTCACCTACTGCAATAAATCAGTACAGCTACAAAAAAAACAACACAACTGTTAAATGGTCCATGAGATAGAAGTGAAATGAAACAAAACAGCGAAAGAGGTGTTTACTTCTACAGAATTCATAAAAGCCTGTATAAATCATTTACACACTATTTTTTGTTTGAATGGCAGCCTACATTGGTTATTTTGACAAAGTTTTCCCATCCAACCTTTAAAAAAGTTAGTTGGTTCCAGATTTATTTTCGACAAACAAGAACTTGTAGTGTACAGGTAACAATTAAATTGCTGGTGATTTTGCTGTATTAAATGTCTATACTTTTACAAATTTCATAAATGAGCCTGAAATCACTGATGTTACTTTAACCACTGAAAACAATGAAAGGACCAAAAGCACAAAAAATATAGATTTACTTGGAATAACTCTGCACTTAAAAATGATTGCCAATCCCTTCCCTTGATTGATTGTATTTATTTTTTTATTTTTTTATTTACTTCCACTTTAACATATGTTATTGTATTGTTCCTGTATCTTCACCACTGATTGATAATAAAGGCTTCATTTGATAGTTTCTGAAATGCTTAAACATACCCATGGTTTGTTTTGTGTAAAGATAAACATTGAAAAAAGAAAAAAACGATCCTTCGTTCCACTTTTAGACACAGAAAACCAGAGTAGCCAACTACAATCAGACCCAACAGAACAGGCAGATTACATAAATGCTACACTCAAAAACAGTAACAGTAATAACAGTTCACCGCATACTAAATTTGGAAAAGGTATGTGGTTTGTAAAACGTCAGGAGAGATTCAAGTCTACCTGATGATCTTGATAAGTTCGCTCATGTTGACGTGGTCCGGCACCAGAAACTTGGTCTTATCCAGAATGGGAAGCTGTTTCTCTCCTTTATACCTCTCGATGATCACCTATAGGAGACACACAAACACCCACAGTGACTGACTCAGTCTGTAGTGGAGTTCAGAAGCTGCATTAAGCATTACTCACAGCCTGGTGCTCTGAGACATGTCTGTAACATGTAACCCTGGTTATGTCCTACCAGTGCTCATCTACTAACTCCAACCTCCACTAATTTAGATAACAGCCCACACTGTACAGGGAGGTGAATTTGATTCAAACTTAACTGTGTGGGAAGATACTAAGATTGAGACCTTGTCCAATCAGAGCCACAGCTCAGATCACGTGACAGACAGGCACCCAATGGCTGTGATTCGTCCCGTCCCGATTCTAATATGATGGCACCATGCCTCAAAACATGGCTCCAGTAACAGATGGGTGACGTCATGGAGACTATGTCCATGTTGTATACAGTCTATGGTAATAACATGATATCATAATGTGGTTAACACAAGGAGATGAGAAATGGAGGAAAGGGTTTACAAATTTGGAGAGCTCAAGCTTTGAGAAATTAAGCTACACTTCATGGGACAAGGTTAGTGGTTGGGTGAATACATTTATTAGCAAACAACTGTGTGTACTCTTTTTAAATAACAATAAAAAAAAAAAGTACCAAAATGACCCTGTTCAAAAGTTTACACACTCCACTTTTTAATACCTTGTATTTCCCCCTTTAACACCAATGGCAGCTTGAAGTCTTTTGTGATCATTGTGGGTGAGGGTCATTATTTTCTCAGATGGTAAAACTGCCCATTCTTATCGACAAAAAGCCTCCAGGTCTTGTAAATTCTTGGTCTGTCTTGCATGAACTGCAGGTTTGAGATCTCCCCAGAGTGGCTCAATGATATTATAGTCAGGAGACTGAGATGGCCACTTCAAAACCCTCCCTTTTGTTGTTATTTTATGACTTAAAAAGCGTGTACTCTTTTTTTTTTTTCTTTTTCCTTTTTTATGAGTAAATGGCTTCACCCAACCCTAACTATGAGTGACAGAAAGGTTTTTGTGTTAACATTTGTATCTTCTGAAAAAAGGCCAAAGGATCAGAAATTCTGCTGGGGGGTGTAAACTTCCGAGCACAACTGTAAATAAAATGTTTTCTAAAAGAAAGTTTAGGGTGGGCTTGTTGAAAAGTGAGTGGTCCTGGAACCATTGAGCCCACCCATAAAGCCGCCCCTGGGCCACAGGGGCCAAAGTTTCAGGACCTTCTGGTTGGTGTTAATAATGTAGCCTATGACGACCGGGGTGTGGATAGAGTCATATTACAGAGTTACATCTGCCTCTTGGTCTCGAGACTCACTGTGACAAAGAAGTTTATAAGTCTTAAGGTGGACACTGACACATCCCCCCCATTCAACCACACACACACACTTCAGGGTTCTTCATGTGAAGAGGCTTTTCACTCAGCAGCAGATGGAGGGCCGTGGTGACAGCAGACAGCAGGAGGAAGACAAAAGTTCGTATGGTTTCTCTGAGTCACTGAAGACTGAAGTCACTCCTCACATGAAGAATTGAAACTGTTTCTGCTGTCAGTGTATTCATTTGTATGTAAACACAAACTTGTAATAAGTCTAGCATCAGTACAGCACAGAAAGATAACTTTAACTAGACATCAACAAGTAGAAAGCTCTGTTACAGATGTGACAACACACTAAATAAATAAACAACCAATGTTTTAGTGAGGCAGGAAATGTGGTTACACTTTCCGTCACAGCCCATCTCATGTTGCCTGTGCATGTTCAACACAACATGCTGATACATTTCTAGCTTCCTGTTGTTTCCACCAGGGTGTTGAACTGTTTTCATTGCAGAAGAAAGTGTGTGTGTGTGTGTACTCACAGGTATCTTGTTTGGGTGTTGCTCTCGGATCAGTCTGACATCTTCTACTCTCTGTTCTGTGGAGTAAAAATGCAGGTTTGAGTTAATGAGGCATATTGAAGAGAAAGAGATAAGCAGGACAGGGAGCGACACACTGATAAACAGACAGCACACACAGATACAAGCTGGAGAACAGAGAGAGAAAGCCCTCAAAAGACCTCTCTCCTTTCTTACATCAGTCACTCCAGTCTTGAATTACATCTATTTTGAATTCATCCACCACATTTTGCAGAAGTCTGATGAAGTGGATGAAAGCAATCACAGCTTTACCTAACGACATATCTATATGATTACGGAACAGGATTCTCCAAGTTTTGTATAAAAGATAAACTTCTAATAAGAATTTTGTCATTGTTTTTGTGAAATATTGCAGCCTGGTGAAATCATAATGGGCTTTTCTAAAGTCCGCTAATACTGTACACACGTTTTTGAGCAGCTGATTATTAACATTCAGTTTTATGAAATAACTCCAGAGAGTGTGTTCACTAATGTGTAGAGTTCATTTCTCAGAGGTCACCTGAGTCCAGCAGCTCCTTTGTTTGTTAGAGACTTTGCTGAGTATTGACATTTTTCAACGTGAGGTTTCCTTCCCACATTTAAGAGAAGAGCTCAGTGTCTCAGCCTCTGTCTGCTACATCACATCAGTCACCTGTGGCTCAAGACAAAGACCAACTGTTTCCAGGAGGCCAGTCAGTCAGAAAGTTAGTTGGTTTTTGACAAAAGACAGCTTGCAAGGGGTCCTACACACTGATTTACCCAGAGGTCACCGGTGAAGTTAGAATAGCTCAGGTACAGGAAACATGTATGATCAAAAAATTACAGAAATCAGAACAATAGCAATGAAAAGTGATGGATTCAACTTTGTTAAAACATGAATCATAAATCAAAAAAGTGATGAAAATGTAAATAAAATCCAAGCTAGTTTTCTAACTAATAGGCTTTCTGACTTACAGGCCTTCTAGTATTTTAGAGAACAGGTCCTCTGATTATTGGACCTTCTTACAAAAAGGCACTCTGACTTCAGGGCCTTCTGATTACTCTAACCAACAAGTATTCTGGCTAAAGGGCATTCTGATTTTCTGAGCAACAGGCTTTCTGGCTTACAGGTCTTTTGAATTTTGACCAACAAGCCCTTCTACGAACAGGCCCTCTGACCTATGGGGCTTCTGACTAACGGGCCCTAACGAACAGGCTTTCAGATTTCCTGACTAACCAGCATTCTGACTGATAACCCCCTGATTTTCTGCCCAACAGGCCCTCTGACTACCAGGCCCTCTGACTACCAGGTGCTCTGACTAACTAGCATTTTGATGAACAGGCCTTCTAATTTTCTGCCCTAGAGGCCCTCTTATTTACAGGCCTTCAGGTATACAGGCACATTGACTAATGGGCCCTCTTACTTACAGGCCTTCTGATTTTCTGACTAACCAGCATTCTAACTACCAGGTCTCTGACATACTGGCATTCTCACTAACAGGCCTCCTGATTTTCTGCCCAAAAAGCCTTCTGACTTCCAAGCTTTCTGACCAAAAGGCACTGTGACTAACAGGCTCTCCTACTTATAGGCCTTCTGATTTTTAAGACTTTGAGGCCTCTGACTAACAGGCATTCTGATTTTTTGCCCAAGAGGCCCTCTGACTACCAGGCCTTCTGACTAACAGGCTTTTGACTAACTGGCATTCTGACTAACTGGCCCTCTTACTTACAGGCCTTCTCATTTTCTGACTAACAGGTCCACTGAATGACTGGCTTTCTGACCAATGTGCATTCTTACCATCAGGTCTCTAAATGGTGGGTCTTTGTCCTAACGGGCCTTCTGATTTTTGACCCACTGACGTTACGAGAAAAGGGAAGGTTCAGCTCAGAGAACCCCTTCCTCCTGAGGTTTCCTTTTTTTTTTGACAGTTCAGCTCCAGTGTTCACTGCTACAAGGGCTAAAGGGGGTAATTTCCCTGTCAATTATCAAAAACTTTGCAGAAACTTTTAATTGGGAGTTTAGCATGGGAAATTAGGAAGTATTATGAACCATTTTATCAGAACCACCTTGACCTTTAATGATCTTCCATGAAGGGAGAGTAGCTTTAAATTCCCTGAAGTCAGAAGAGTGCTGTTATGTGCTCAAGGAAGCAGAAGTATTTAAGTGGAGGTATATTTTATCGGCTTGTTCTAGCAAAAATTATGCAACAATAGACTAACCCTAGCTATATTTAAGTTCCTCATTATAACAGTTCCCTGTCTATCACAATGAATTCCTTTAGAACATTTCTGACTCTGTAACCCAAGCCATTACTACAAAATAAATCCAATTAATCCTCCTCCAAGAAAAATGACAGTTCTTGCTTGTAACTGTTAAATTTTGCACAATGTCATCGTGTGATTCTATGTTCAAGAAAAGCCAAACCGACAACAGATACTGAGAAAAAGCCTGAAAAAAATGACCAATGACCAATGATGATGTCATTTTAAATAATGAATTATGCCCTGACTTAAAAAAATCAAATCTCAATGTCATCATTATCTCACTCATGATTTCTTTTTTTTTTAACAAAAGATGTTTTTATGGTGGAAATGAAGCTTGTACTCTTCAGATAGTGAGTTAGGAAAACACACGGGTCTCTGTTAGCTGTCAGGGTTAGATGTTTGTTATTCAGAAGTCTGAGTTTCCTGCCTTGTGATGACCCAATACACGACAAGAGGAGCATTTATGCGCTGACTGATGGTCTCCACTAATTCAATCAACTGTGAAATGTTTTCTCCGGAGGTCACTGATTTCTTTCAAAAACAAATGTTTGCATTTGTACCCAGATAACACTTGAATGGGGAAAGAGGAAGCTGTGATCGTCATGTCAGTGTCAGCCATATGACAGCACAGGGGGGCATCCAGGCGCACGTGCAGGATCCAATGTCTCACTGGTGTCATATGACCTGTCTGACTACTGGTGTTTGAGTGGCTGTGGAGGAAAAATATAGAACAGGAAGTCTTTGACTCTTGTCAGATTTTCCCATGAAAGTCCGTGCTTTGACAACACAGGGATGACTCAGGAACGCTCAGCTTTGTTGGAAAATCCATGTAGTTTCCTGATTCCGGTTTAAAGATATCACAGAAAACTATTTATGACGTTGAACTGACAACATGATGAACCCTGTTGGATGCTTACAGTTGTCTTGCTCAAACATGCAGGGCCTGATAAAAATGTGTGCACAGTGACACAGCAGCAGAAAAACAAAGGTTACACAATGTAAACAGGCTCCAACAAACTTCTGCTTTGAAAAACTCCTTCAGTCAGTTTGATGTGTTTTGGATAAACAGACTCAACCTTTGCTCTGAAATTGTGAGGGGGAATAAAAAACGTCCTTTTTACATGATGTGGAAAGGAAACTTAGGGAGATGTCACAACCGATAATGTGACTTTAACATGAAAGTGTGTTTCTTCAACTTTTCAACTACCTCATGTGACATTTTGGCCGAATACACACACTCATCAGGTTAAAAAAGTTGAATAAGGTTAAAGACAGATGATTCCCAAGAAAGCAGAAGTGAGCTCATCCCTTCATCACATCTATAAACACACATTAAATGCTATAACAGGAAGTGCCAACTTTGCAGTGGTCTAATAGTTGGGCTCCATTTAGAGTCAGTTCCTCCTTTTTGATCCCGTTTTCTCATTCACAAACTCCCCATCCCCCAATCCTGCAGCTCTCTTTCCTTCTGCCCTGCGTTTCGACACCACTGTGTTTTTTTTTTGTCTCACTGCTGAAGCAAATAAACACAGAACAGAACCCAAAACACATCAAAGAGCAAACAGAGATGACACATTTTTTAATCTCCTCTCTCTATACGCTTTATAGCTTTGTTATTATCTTCTTTTCAGTAAGTTTACACAAACACAGACACCTGAGTATTTTTCTGTTTGCTCTAACCTATGTCAACAAACTAACCTTTTAAACAGTATCTGACACTAAAAGAGAGGAATATAACTTTAATGGCGGATGCTCGACACTTCATCATATCTGACAGTTTGGTTTCCATTAGCGCTGAAACTTAGCTAACACCATCTTAAACACTTCAGAGGAGGATTCTGGTCAAAGTATTACAAATAATACAAACATTTGTGGACATTAGAGCAAATGCGCTGGTGATAAAAGGATCTGAGAGACAGTTATATCACCTACCGAGCGTCCTTCTTTGTTTGAAGGTTTTTTCTGAAGGCATACTGCGTCAACCCAGCAGCTGGAACAGGACGGAGGTAGAGGCTGTTTCAGAGCACGGAGATTTAGACAAATATGAGTAAAAACACACACAGGTATCCGTGCTACACTAGCTGTTTTCTTTACAGCTCAATAAGAGACAGAAGAAGAGTGGATAACAGATGGTTTGATGTCGCTGCTCTCTTCCTCTGTCTGTATTTTTATCAGCCCAAGCAGCAAGCAAAACAAACCTGTCAGCTGACCTGTGACGTCATGCGCCTTTCCCCTCCGCCCCTCCTCCTCAGATCTATGACAACATTAAATGTTATTGATTTAAAAAACAACTAATGCAATAATCAGCAAAAAATATATATATATATATATAAGCTCGGGTACCAAATGTACCGTGAAGGATCAGAGACATTCATTTAAAAAAAAAAAAGTTTTAAAAATTAGATTCCAATGTTATTATTATCTATTCTAAAAAATAAAAAGTCAATATTATAAGTTCAATCTCGTAAAAAAAGAAAAAGAAAAAGGATTTTTTTTATGACCTTTTTCCTCTTCCGTACAAATGACGGGATATTTAAAGTACAAAACTACAAACAATCATATCAATGATTTCAAAACTGTTTTGTTAAATGTTAAAAAGACATAATATAATGAAACTGTTAGGCAAATTTCATATCCAGAAATGTAAAGTGAAAAGATGTACCCCCTATAGCCCTGTGAATTTACAAGAACAAAAGCCATACTTTCAATCCCTTGAACGATTGATAGCAAAAAATAAAAACGAAAGAGAGAGCAATAACAGTCAACATTTTTATCAATATCTCTGAGAGGATTTTATTATGTACCATCAATAATTTTATGCTCCATTCATGCTTTTTCAAAATTCATTTATCAATTTTTTTTTTCATCATTTATTTGATTTATCAGGGTATTTGGATTTGTTGAATGCACATCTGGAGTGCTTTCCTCCAAATTATTTACAATTTTACACAAATTTTTTTTTAAAAAATATCATCCTCCTCTTCCTCAGTCTCAAAAACACCTAATTACCTTACAGTAATGAACATCACAAAAGTTTAACCAGTACCAGATAATGAATAAGAAAGAGAAATGTTGAACACTTGTTTTTCTACTAGCAACACAGCAGACAGCTTTCTTTCAAAGAAAGCTTTGGATCAAAACCAGGTTTTTAATTTGATTTTCTTTCAGATTATTTAGTGTAATAACTGATAATAATTCAGGTGATAGATATCTTCCTGGTTCAGCCTGATAAAAGTCCTCCACTTTCCCCGAACAGTCAGTGAGAGGAGTTAAAGGAACATTAAGCCATTTCAACGTGAAAACAGGAAATATTAAATATTTCACATACCTGAGGTTATTCAAACACTGTCAGCTGGTTTTTCCCTCCGGCTCCTCAGTTAACATGTTTTTCATCCGGTCTGCGATGAAAAAAATAAAAGCTCTGAGTTGACAGAGCAGCATGAATCTTTTGACAATGGGAAGACAAACAGTGTTACAACCAGACATGAGAGGGAATAGGAAGCTCAACACTATAATCGTCATAATTTTCCCACATTAGGATGCAGAGAAAGACTTCTGTCCTTCAGAAATGAAGATAACTTCAGTTATTTTATGCTCTGGTCAGTGAAAGTTCACTCCTGGTTCTTGGTTTAAGAAAATAAATAGTTTGTAGTTGTAGTTTGTAGTTTGTAGCAATTTGTAATGATAATTTCACCATTTATTATAATAATAATAATAATAATAATAATAATAATAATAATAATAATAATAATAATAATAATAATAATAAATTAATAATAATAAATAATAATAATAATAATAATAATAATAATAATAATAATAATAATAATAATAATAATAATAATAATTTTGATCTGTTGTAAATTACAAATCTTCTCATACCTCCTCTGTAAAAAATATCAAATTAAAAATAATAATACAATAAGACAGAATAGCAATAACGTAAGAATATAAGAATACTAAGATGAGAAAGAGAAAGTAAAATTTAACATTAAGCAAAATATTAAGTATAATATACATATTGAAAAGAAACAGGAAATTAGAAAAACAAAAATAAATAGCCAGTATACAATAAGACAGTATAGCAATCTGGTAAGAATACAAGGATACTAAGAATGGAGGGGGCAGTTAAAATAAACAATAAGTAAAAATCACGTAAAATATACTGATTAAATAAAAACATGGGAAATTAGAAAAACTTGAATAAACAATGCGTATACAACAAGACAGTTTAGCAATCTGGTAAGTGTATAAAGATACTAAGGATAGAACGAGAAATATA
>RPOG01007004.1:0-20507 GCA_008086565.1 Thalassoma bifasciatum
GGTCGTTTTGATCTTTAACTCTCCTCCAATCCTCACACCACAAAGACTTTAGGAAACTCAAACAGTGGCCTGAGTAAAAACGGACCTTCACTCTCAGTGTGTACGTTTCTGTTCTGAAAACAAAGATTTGTTGTAAACTCTTATTTTTCAAGGATCTGTGTCAGAGTGCTGTTTATACGGAGAGGAAACCAAAAATGGCGACGAGTGCTTCGAGTTTTACCTTCGTTATAATGAGTAGAGTAGAAAACAGGCTGTTCTAAATCGCTGTGGTTTCTCTGGTGTTGTATTGTGATGTATTGTTATCACAAGGTTTAAATTAACACAACTGAAAAATGTTCTTCACACATAATTCATAAGTTGGTGTTTAAAAGATGATAAGCTAAAGTTTCAGATTTCTGTTTTTGTTTCTTTAAAGCAGAAATGATTTTTTTCGCCTGTATTTCAGACAAACAGTCAGCACTGCCACGATAATTTAGACGATTCTGCAGAGCTGCAAAAGGAACGATTGTTTATCCTGTTAACCCAAACATAGGCGCAGAGAGAGATTCAGCTTGAGATACCTCGCCACAAAATTTAGTTAAGGTGAAATTGTATGAATCCAGTGCTTTCATACTGGTACGTGTTCCACAGCTCCCCCCTAGGTGAGAAAAACAAACTTTCAGCTACAAGCCTCAAATTTTTTACGCGTAATTATCACGCCAACACCAACAAAAAAGTCTCTTACGACCATCATGAATTCTGAACAGGAAGTTCCAAAATTTGAGTTTAAAGTGCGATTTGAACAATTTAAAGGGTACAAAATTTGAATGTAGTAGTTAGACAGTTTTCTTCTAGTGATCTTCAAAACTGACATGTTTATACTAGACACATTGACAATGAAAACTTATCAAAGGATTTTTTGTAACTCAATGGGCCTGGCAAGAATAGGCATCCAAAGTTGATGATTATTGTGCATATAAATTAGAGTAAAATGTTGGATTTTGACAATTTATAGGATAACAAATTTGAATGTACTAGTCTCACAGTTTATTTTTTTCAGATTATCTTCAAATTGGACATGTTTATTCTAGACACACTGAAGATGAAAACTTATCAAAAGATTATTTGTAACTCGATGATTTTGGCCAGAGTAGGCGACCAAAGTTGACAATTTTTTCTGCCAAACATGCAAAGTTCGAATAAAATGTCAGATTTTGACAATTTATAAGGTACGTATCTGAACAAACTACTCCCACAGTTTTTTTCCAATCATCTTCAAATTGGACATGTGTATAGGAGACACATTGATGATGAAAAGTTATTAAAGGGTTTTTTTGTAACTCAATGTACATGGCCAGGGTAGGCGACCAAAGTTGACAATTTTTTTTCACCGAACTCGCAAACCTGATTAGCTCTAATGTATAATGTTGAATCTGCACGAACATGCACACACGTTTTTTTCCCCAACAAAGTAGGGAGCCCCCTACTGGCAACAGATAGTCATGGCTTTTTCCTGAAGCAGATCTTGCTTGCAGCTTCAATTTGGCTTTATTTTTCAGAACAAACATTTGGATTTTTGAAAAGCAAAACTTAAATCGTGTAGTTGTAAATTTCTTGCTGCTTTTTTCAAACTCCCTGCTCTTTGAGTAGTAAATTATTAGTTCTGTAAATAAACAGATATTAGTGGTTTACTCAGTAGACTTGAAGCTAATACTAATTTGTTGTTCTGGTGCATTCGCTGCCATCTGTTCTGCTCAGGGTCGATCAGTAAGACTCTGTTAGTGTTTTATTCAGTGATAAATATTGAAGCCTTTAAGCAGTAAACAGTGGTCGTATTAAAGCTGAGCAGAGCGGATTGTAATTTCAAGCTGGGATGTCACACCTAACTTTGAGCAGCCACAACAAAATGGGCTCAGTGAGACATAACAATTGAAGATAAAATTAACACAACAGAGAGAACACATGTATGTGGAGAAAGCCTCACAGTTCAGTAACTTTTTTACACACAAAGTTGTCTTTAATTTGCTCTATTTGTCGAAAAAAAAATCCACTTTAACTGTAAATGGAAGTACATAATTTGTGGTCGTTGTGTGGAAATATTTGGTGTCAAATTTTCCCAAATTTTAACTTTTCACTGTCATATTTTCAAAGCAGCTCTCCTCTCACTTTTCCCATAGTTCACAATGGTTTGTCCTATCTCTCTTTGGCTTTTCTTTCTAAGTCAGGTGAAGCAAACAGAATTGTAAAGATTCAGGAAAGTTAGAACACTTCTTAGCAGTGGAATTCGTAAAAAATGGTTGCAGTTTCTTACTTCACCACTAGATGTCAGTAAATCCTGCAAAATGTCTCTGCAGAGGAAGTCTGGCTACTTATTGCATTAGATCAACAAACCTGACAGTGTTATTTACCTGAAAACCTTTGTTTACATGTTTATCAACGGAAATCATTGCTGTGATCAAAATCTACAAGTTTAACAAATAAGGAAGAGAAAAATCTGAAGTGAGGGAGGGTTTGGTTTTGTACCAGAGAAAGTTGATAATTTATTATTTCTGATCTGTTTTTAATCAGTGTTTGAGAGATGCTGCCCCCTTGTGGTCACTGTTGACACTGTGACTCAATGAGAGAGGAAGCTTATTGGAAGTTTATGCTGATATGAAGTTTTTTTTTTTAATTATTATTCTGTCCAGTGCATTGAATCAAACTGAAAGTGTAGTGTCAGATGGAGGTAGGAGAAATAAAACACATGACCTCGTCACATTTTGCATGCCTTCAGAGATTTTTCCGGTTAGAGAAGCAGATATCGGAGCTGAATGTTTTTCCTTCTGTGAAGGCTGGATTTGGGTATTTTTATACGCTGGTTTGGGGCTCATAGACTTTAAAGGACTGTTGAAAATGTTAGTTAGCTGTGAAGTTAGACCTCAAGTTTTACCTCAGACTCTACCAACATGGTATTTTTTGTTTCATTTTTTTCAGTTTTGGCTTCAAGATTGTTGGTGTTTAATGTTTGAAAAGCTGCAGAGCAAATGCAGATGATTGTACGAGACGTGTGAAATTGTTTTCTAATGTGAGTGTGGAGTTAAACACAGAGGAAGAAATGGGTGGAGTGTTTGTGGATGAGTTGAGCTCATTTGTTTCTGTAGTAATGCTCCTCAGCTGAGAGAAAGCATGAAGACACAGATTATAATCTGTGTGTTTTACATCCAGGGATTGAAGTCGACTGTGAGAAGTTTCACCTCCAGGCAGCAACAGCCTGAATGTTTGGTCCTGTTCTGCTTTTATCATCTACCTTATGTCAGATTTGACCTTTTGTGGTTATATTAATTAAAGGAAGGTCAAGCTGAGTCATGTAACTTGGAGTTCTGTAAAAAATAATCAATGAAACCTCAACCTCAACAACATGCAGATTGTTCAGTGTTAAAAGTTCAGTGCGAAGTATTTTGCAGCGTTTAGCAGAAAGGACTTGGTACAAAGGTTTGTTGCGTCCTGATTCTCTCTGAATGTCTGAGCTGGAATAACGGATCATCACAATGTTCCTTAAAAAATGACATAAGAGAGTAGAGTTCAGCGCTAAAGCTGCTGCTGGAAACCAGAGTGAAGTATTTTGTATTATTTTTGTACAGTCATGTCCGCTGAATGACCGGCTGATTGTTGAACAGAAAGGGACAGCTGTTAATAAAGATGTTGTGTAAATCCTGAGTGGTTATAATAATGTAATAAACTGCATCAATATTCACTACTGCCCTGTATCAAAATAACACATTAATAAATTATTTGGTGAGAACTTTGTGTAACTTCTCTTTTGGTCTTTGAGTGCACACACACATACACGAAATAAACTTGAAGAGAAGAAGAAAAAGGTGATATCAACAGATTGAGTCAGATTTTTAAATAGTCTTAATTCTGAAAGAAAAGTGAGAATAATGAGAAAAACTCTCTTTTTTGTGAAGGGAGGCACAATGCTTTAGTAAGTCTTTAAATTAAAAACAAGGAATGTCAATCTTTGATTAAAAATTTAAAAAAAAAAGAACCAAAATATAGAGAGTTTTAGAGGCATGGAAATAAAAAGAAAAATATAATTTCGAGAACTTTATTTTTTCGTTTTTACGAAATCTTGAAAACATTGTTCTCTTACGTCATCACAAAGCCGCCCACGAATTTAGGCGGGAAGTAGATAGCTTAAATCACTCAGACGGGTTAGCATTCTTTTTACCCTAAATTGAAACTGTTCACTGCTTAAAAATGTCCGATTGTCTTTTGGTCATTTGACATAAACGAAATTATAACGCTGCGTTGACTTCTGTCAAGTTTACACCGTTACAGAGTTCTTGGTGTCATGGAGTAAAAAGTGACCGTGTTAACTGTGGACTCTCCGCCGAACGTGTCATTAACGGTTGACTGAGAGTCCACAGTTAGCAGGGTCACTCTTTGCACTGGAACACCGGTAACGTTCATCTCGAGACAATATTTTAGATTATCTCCACGAAATCTTTTTTTCCTCCATGTCTCATAAGGGGCACAGAAAACAGCAAAAATTAACTAAATTATAGAAGATATCTGAGCCACAAAAAAAAAAAAAAAAAAAAACTCATTTTGATGTATTTCACTGTTTTGTTTTATACTTCACAGTAATTACTTACTAGCCAAGAAAGACGTTTCTTAATCTTCTAAATAGTTTGTACTTTAGATGGTGGAATCCCTAAATTCCCCCGACTGTACGTTAAGAAACACTTCCCAAACTATTGGACTATTTGCTCACGCAGTTGTTGACAAAGTGGTGAACCTGACTCCATCTTTGCTTGTAAAGGACTGAGCCTTTTAGGGATGCTCCTTTTAAAACCAACCATGAAACTCACCTGTTTCCAATAAACCTGTTCACCTGTGGAATGATCCAAAAAAGTGTTTTTTTCAAAATTCCTCAACTTCCAGTCTTATTTTGACCCTGTTCCAGTTTTTTAGGGACTTGTCGCAGGCATTAAGTATGAAATGAGTAAATACTTTCAAAATAAAATAATGAAGTTTATCAGTTTGAACTATAAATATCTTGGCTTTGTAGTGTTTTCAACTGAATATGGTTAAACAGGATTTTCAAGTCGTTGTGTTCTGTTTTGATTTAGACAACGCCCCATTTTCATTGTACAGGGTTATATTAATAAAGAGAGAAAAGAAAGCTGATGTGCAATTTGCAGGATACTTCAGAAATGTCGCCAACACACACACACAAACACACAAGCTGTATGTAAAAAATGCCTCATTTATTATCAAAAGTGAAGAAAAGAGAAAATTCACAGTGAACAATGGATCACTCCTCTGATTAAACAAGGCCCGGCAGGATGTAGCTACAACTATATTCAAAGTCTGCATTTCAATAACTTTGAACAGCTGACGAGCTCAAAAAAATTAATGGCAAAACTAAAACGGGATTTCAAGAGGAACGTACAAAAAGCGGGTTGGTTCATATCACCCAGAGTTCAACCTGGATGAAAATACATTCAGGTAAAATAAAAGAAGTCAGGTTTTGTTTTTTAATGCTGCAGATAGTAAGTGCATCACTGTGAAAAGTCAGTGTGTTTGACAGGAGGGAACAAAACAACACAAACAGCCCTGAAAGACAAAAAAATGAGGGTTCATTTTTACATTTCCTGTTAAAATATAGTGGTTATGGAGCTGCTTTTGTCCAGAACAAGAATATAAATGTAATTCTTGGAGCTCAGAGCAGAAAATATCCTAAAAGGGAACGTTTTACTCTCAGTTTCATCTCAATTAAATAACTTTTTTCACCTTATGTACTTTTTCGACTCCTGTCATATCTGAGCCCTTTTTGTTTACCACAAACACACAAATCTGAAAAGATGGCGGGAAAACATATTTATACTTTTCAAGTGTTCAGCATTTTTCAAATGGGTGTTCACCTTCAGCAACTTATTCCAAGAGTTAGTGAGACATAACTGATCAATTTGTAAAAGAGGACAGAAATATATAGCTCCTTATGAAGAATAAATGATACCCACTTTAGTCAATTCACTGAAATCATTTGGGTTTCTTTCAAACTGTTGTGAATAATAAAGTTTTCCTAAATTGAATCAAAGGCTATCTGGAATATATGAATCCTGCACAGACCTCTAGAAGAAAAAACACTTTCTTAAAAATGTAAAACAGAACTAGGTTTTTAAAGAAGAAATTTATGAAAGAAGAAATAATTGTCAGTGTCCTCCACCGTCACGACAAACTGTGCCGCCTGTAGAGAAGTTCACTTTTTGAAAATGCATAAATATTAACAGCATATAAAACAAAGTTTGCTCAAAAATCTTCCCCCAATCCTCTCTTCAGTATTGAGGAAAACAAATGGATTGGAAATATAAAAATGTAAACAAACTGGTGAGCTACCCCAGCTCTCACCAAGTCGAGTGAGTGAAAAATAAAAACCACGCCAAACTCCATCCCCACGTCTCACAGCACAAATCATCAGGCACTGATTTCTCCACCAAAACACCTTTACAGAAGTTCAAAACAAAAAACAATCACCCCAAGAGGAAGAGAGAGCGCTGAGACCCTGATTTTTTAATTTAATTTCTAAAACACATCTGTTCAAGCAGCTTTAGTCCTTAACAAAAACCCTGCTCCTGGCTTTTGTTTGTAGAAATGCAATCAAGCAACGTGAGGTGGTGCTTGAGTCGTTCTTTTCCCCGTCTCACACAGCTACAGTCAGCTGTTTTTGTGTTCTGCAGAAACTCAGTGCTGACCCTGTTCTGTTTAATATTTAGTTATTTCACAGTTTGGGTTGGACGACACAGAGCGAGCTTCAGAGCGTCTCTACGAGCCAGCAGGTGAGGACAGTCTGTAGGAAGGTGTGCTCTCAGAGAAAATGAAATTATCTCAGGATCAAAGTGAACGAATCCTGCGATACAGTCAGGGGTCAAAGGTCAATCAGAGTCTGAGAGGACGATGGTCTCCTCCGGGTCACACTGGGTTGCCACGTTGACCTACGAACATAAAAGGAGAAAACATAAGGAGACGACTGAAACTGTCGCTTCATCTCACACTGAAGCAAACAGTCTGACTCTAAAAGAATGTTTTGGTGGGTTAAACTCTGTCGCAATTTTGACACAATTTATATTCATACATGACACTATTTCTGAAAAAACACCTGAGTAATCTTTGGAGCCAACTATGGTGTGCTGCTTGGCATAAATCGTATGTGTTAATCACTTTTTAGCCTCAAAAATGTTAAATGTAACATTTTTGGGGCCTCAAGGAAAAAAAAAGATTTATAAAGCTTGAGAGTATTTCACACCAATAGCAAGGTTCGTAAAAACAACATGTAAAGATAGTTTGGCTGCAATTATACAGCACCTGAAACAACAGTGAGGTGAGTCACTGCAAAATCATCATATCATGGACTGTATCATGTGAAATACATGTTGCATCTCTTATAACTCTTTGTTGTCTTTGTATTAACTCGTCATTCCGTTTGAAAACCTTGAAAAGTTCATTAAACTAATGTCAGCACTCGCGTTAGATGCTACAGACGCTGGCGGGGAAGAGGGAATGTCCTGATTGTTAAATAAAACTGGTACAAAGAAAACGGTTTTTAAAATTCTTTTTTAGATTTATCATCCAAATAATTGTCACAGTAATCGAGTACTAACATGATAAATCTAAAAAGTTAAGGAGTTCAAAGAGGGGTATTCCCCTTTTTTTTAGATCATATTGTGGTTCATGATCCACATGAGATTTTTTTCCCTTTGGTATTCTTTCATAAAAATCTGAAGTTAGATTTTTTGGCTTTTTCGTTCCCTAAACCCTGAGAATTGACTGATTAGTTGAACCCCAAACTGTCACTGTCACTCGTGTCCGTACCTTGTTTCTCTTGGGAGGCGGCGTGGTCGGCTGTGAGCTGGTCACTATTTCCATGGATGGAGAATCCGCTCTGGAGGACTCGACCTGCTGCAGGGAATCGTAGCTGAAAACTCCCATGTCCAGAGGAATATCTACCTCACTGAGGAAGAAGAGAAACAAGCATTCAAACATGTAACCAGAGGTAAAAGATTAAGTTTTTGTAATCACAAAAAATGTACCAGGTTGAATACAAAGAGGAGGGTTAAAGTTATTGAGCTAAGCTTTTTCAGTAAGTGAGGTTGTGTGGTGTGTGGAAAAGTTTACATGGATAGAAATTCTTGTGGTAAAATTTCAACAAATTGGGGATCGTGTTTGTTGTCACCGTACCTGTCGTGGATAATAAAGTTCCTTGTTTTACGAGTGTTCTCTGTTGAAATCTCCTCCTCTCTCCTCCTCTTCTTGCCCCTCGTGATTCTGGGACTTGGCGGTGGCGACAAAGAGTCCATGGTGGTTTGTGTGTCACATGATTCGACCAAAGACACCCCATTGGCTGCGACAGGAGAGAGGGGGTCCCCGGTGTCTTTGCTTGTGCTCACCAGCACGACTGAGACGTGATTGTTGGACTCCACGGGCTCCTCGGACAGGTTACCGTTAGACAGGGGCGGGGGGGCGTCAGTCTGCACGGGCTCTGATTGGCTGGGGCTGAGTCTGGGGGAGGGGACGTCTGACAGCGGGGAGACCTGTGACTTAGCGTCATCAGTGAGAGGACTGAGTCCACTGGTGACGGGCTCCTCGTCCTCATCTCTCTTGTTTGTTTCTCCTCCTGCAGAGACGCCTCCTGTCAGCTGGTCCGTCTGATCCTCTCTGACGACTTCGCTGCTCGCCTGCTCTGCCTCGTTGTTGTTGTCGTCTTCTTCATCCTCCTCTTCATCTAAAGAAGGAGAGAAAAGAATAAATAATGAATGAATATCAAACAACAAGCACAGGGATGGAGCTGCAACAACCAACGCTTAACTTATCATTAACTCTAATCATCAAACACGTGACTGCAAAAAAATCAACCAACTGGTTAGACGAGTTTATTTCCTGTTTTTTTAACTTCACTGTGACTCGTGGCTGAAAAGGCGAAACGTTTGAGTGGAGTCTGAATCTTTGGGTGTCTCATGGTTCTTGAGTCAGTGTATAGTGTGTTTACGAGGCAAATTATGGCATCAAAACGATACTGTTTGTATCAGATTGTGAGATTTTTAAATTCTCAAAAGTCCTAATCAACTGATGTACACACGTAAAGGTAAAATCAAGACAAAAGGTGAAATAGAAATTACACGCTTGATGTATGAAGAAATCGGCTGACAGCTTGCGTTGCAGAGAAAGTGTGAAATGTTAGATACATTCTTAGTGTCATCTCTAATTCAAATATGCAAACATTACTCTATATAATCATCTCCAGCGTTTGAGAATTATCTTTCTGCTGCAAAACTGGTCCTATCTTAACCTTTATGATTCTTTTAATCTTCTACATTTTGAATTACTCCTGGAGTGTTTTTAAATTTGTTTGTGGTTTGCGGTGTCCTCAGGCGCCCTGAAAAAGCGCCTTTAAATAAAATGAATTACTCGTATTATTACCAAGGATGCATAATGTTTAGCTATGAAGTGGCAGTAACATTGATAAAAAACGTTTTTTGAAGTTTATGAATCAATCCAAAATCAAAGAAGTTTACAATCGAGATTCTTAGATGTATCAATTTTTCTCCTCACCCCTAAACTACAACGTGCACTACGTTAACATGTAGCAGGCATTGTTCACCTCAGACCTCACACTGATCACTTTAGGATGCTCTCACCTGGTCCGTCCTGCTGGGTGCTCGCCTGAATCTCTTCTTCAATATCTGGGTCTGAAGACTCATCATCATCGTCTTCATCCTCCTCCTCCTCTTCCTCTGCTCCTGTTCCTACTCCATTTGCCTCCTTTTTTTCTTCTTCCTTCTGTGATTTATGGCCCTGGAAACAAAAAGCGTAGAAGTTGAATGAACCAGGAAAAGAGAGAGAAATCAAAGAGGTTGAGAAAAGAAGGAAAGTCTTCAAAGTTGGTACCTCTTTGTCTTTGCCGTCTCTCTCCTGTCGTTTGGCTCTCTCCTGCTCATCGTGGTCCTCCTGTTTGACCGCGTACTTGGTGATGACTTCCTCCAGTCGAGTCAGAGCCACTTCTCTGTTGGAGCGCAGCTTACGGAGCAAAGAGGGGTCGGACAGAGCCGGGTCCACGGCTTTGGAGGGGGTGGAGGAAAAAGAGAGGACAGAGAGAGAAAGAGAGTGAAGCATAAGTAGAGTAGAGAGAGTAATACTTGATTGAAAGAACAAAAGCTGAGTGATGAGTTTATTATCACAGTCTGAAACCTCACCAGGTTTGTAGGGGTCAGTGAGGTGAGAGCCGAAGTTGTAGACCAAGTCCTGGTGACGTCTCTCCTGTAAGCGGCTCCCCGTTTCTCTGAAAGCCTCCTGAGCGATCTGGTTCATCTGCTTCCTGGTCAGACAAAGCTTGTAGCGCTCGTTGGCTCGGAGAACTTGCTGAAGGATGTCTTGGTAATCCGGAGGGTTCAACCGCGCCTCGGGACTGTTGATGAAACGTTCGATCTGACGGGAGGAGGAGGAAGAATCAGAGTCACATCAAACTTAAATAGATCAACATAAAGAAAACACAATCAAACACAAGAACAGTCCACATGGAAACTCGAGTTTAATCTCAGGGGACAGGAGTCTCAGGAAACGTTTAAGTCCTTTTCCCTGATTCCCAGGAAAGAAAATGACGGGAAACCAGGAGAAAAAAAGAAACTGCCTCTATTGTAGTGCTTTTAATAAGTGAAATATACTTATCAGTAATTCAATAGGATGTACAACAATAAACAGTTTGTGTTAAGTATAATGTGCAGTTTTTATCTTGTCCGAGATCAGACATTCAAAGGTGCTGATGGAGGCAGAGGAGAAAGACTGAACTGAATAACTGAATCTTTTTGGCTGATTTTTGCCTTTTTAGCCACATTTTCCTCACGTTTATCTGCAGGTGCTTTTCATAAAACTTGTCCAATGAGCTCTGTTTCATCCTCTCTTTTAAAAAGTTTCTAAACAAGATTGGCAAGTGTCATTAAATCTAAGTGTCAAAACCTTTTTGAGGTACACTCACGTTTTATCCAGCTTAGCAAATTTCTAACTGAATTTTTAAAAAAATCTTGGTTTGTTCACGTTCTTTGTCTCAAAGCATCTCACTCACTAACCCAGGAAAAATTTTAAACCCTGATTAAAACTTTGTTGTTACAAAACTTGACATTTTCTCACAGTTTTACAGCACACAGTTTTTTTTTTGTTTTTTTTTTTAACTTTAGGAAACAATATACTCTACCTTCTTGTTCATCTCAGGGTAACGCGTGCTGCTGTAGGGGATCTTCTGCTCAATAACGCGACCTGTCAGTGTGTTGCAGCCCTTCAGTTCACACAGCTTCTCGTAAATCTTCATCATCTGGAAGAGAACAATAAGCAGACGAGGAAAAATGTAAATGCTTCTCTTTTTTGTTGTATTCTGCACCAGTTTCAGAGTAAACTCCAGCCTTACTTTGCGTTTCAGTTTGTGCTCCTGGATGTACGTTGAGTCTTCTGTACCCATGTCGTCTAAACTCAGCTCCGCGCGCTGCAGACGGCAGATCTCCTCGTTGTACACCTTCAGGAGGTTCTCCAGGTACGCTATCTGAGAGGTTAGAAAACAGACACGACGAGATGTGAAGGACGATGAGCTTATCTACACAGAACTCCGAGGTTTTTTCTTTTTCAAGCTGTAAATGAAGAGGAAAACTAGAAGAAATACACAGAATGTCAGGTGAAATATTTCCTTTTTGGTATGTACTGTGGCTTATTGTTCTTGTTCTTTGAGCTCTTTTAGCTCTGATGTCATATCAGTTGATTTTGCCTTATTTTGCCAATACTGTTGTCATATTTCTTTCAAAGTCTCAGGGACATTTGGGCTAAAACCTGTTATTTGTAAACTGTTGTCAGAGTGTTTTTTCTACACTATTTTCTGTTGTTAAATAAAACTGATACAAAAACAAGAGTTTTTAAAATTCTTTTTACTGATTCACAGATTTTTCATCCAAATAATTGTCACAGTAATCGAGTACTAAAATGATAAATCTAAAAAGTTAAGGAGTTCCACTTTCTCCTTCTTCTTTCCTTTGATGAAAACCATCATTTTGTAAAAACAGAACTAACTTTGGTTGAAGCAGTCATCAAATTCTATGTTTTGCTGTTATCATCACACCAACCTGTCTCTTGGACGCTCTTTTTGCCCGTCTGTCAGCGTCCTGTCCCTCCTGGTTATCATCCCCAGCGCCCTCCTGCAGCCCCGACGTGGAAGGCTGCTTATCATCTGAGGCCACTTTTCCCACGTCCCCGTCTTCGTCCGTCTTATCTTTAGTCTGGTTTGTGTTTTGGAACGAGGCGGAGGTAGACTGGAGACAGTTTGACGTTGAGGTACAAGGCCCTGGCTCGACCTTGGTGGTGGTCTGCCTCTTCTTGGCGGCGTGCTGCCTGAGCACAGTGCACAGTTCGTTGATGTAGACGAAGGTTTTGGAGCGGTTGGCCTGAGCGCGAGTCAAACATCGTCCTATCGTGTTTCTGAACTCCACAGATGACAGGAAGTCAGGGGAGGCCTTTGAAAACTTGGCTTGGAGGAAAGTTAAGACCTCAGGACAGTCCTTAGTGAGAACTGAACAGTGCTCCACAAACTAGGAGGAGAAATAAAAAGAACAGTGAGAGAGGAGGCGGGAAAGGTGACTAAGAAATGTCCCAGTATGAACAGTAATTCTGCTTTTATTCTCACATGTCAATCAAATACTATCATCTGAAATAAACATTCGCCTTAAATTTCTCTCTAAATAAAGTAAAAAAACAACTTTCTCTTGGACTTTTTTTGAAATAAGCTACATGATTGTGGGTAGGGCTGAACAATTGAAAAAATAATCTTTTTGCAATTATTTTTCCCTGTATTGCAATTGCGATTTATTGTGCGATCACTTTTAGGTTCCCTTCTGTGTTGCTGGTATTGATTGCTGTATTAAAGGGGAAGATATTTTCTTTATCATTCTTGTTTTGAACTAGATAAAAGACATACATGATAGAAAAAAAGTAGGTAGATTGTAAAAAAATCCACAAAAGAAATTCTGTTTCAATGTGAAAAAGTTCAATATTTTTGGTCACTCATTTCAGTAAGTGAAACCCAGATGTTACACACTCATTAAACATTGAATTAATTATTTCAAGCTTCATTTCTTTAAATGTTGATGATTATGGCTTATAGATAATGAAAACCCAAAATCCAGTGTCTCAGAAAATTTAAATATTAAAGAAGATCAAAAAACAGAAATGTCAGGCTTCTGAAAAGTTTAGTTATTTTCTGACCTTGTTCTTATTTGTCTTCAGTCTTTAGCCCATTTTCACCCATTGTTTGCAACTACTTTTAGAACATTTTGCCACCTCAAACTTATTTTTATTACCACTTCTTCCATTTTTGCCACTTTTCACCACTAAGATTGTTGCTCTTGCAAAGCCAGTTTTCAACAATGTGGCTCTTTGATTGAGCAGGGTTGAGTAACAACAGAGTAGAGAATGAAATAAAAATTGTCAGCTGGCCATTTTGCGATTTAATCTTATTCAAAATTAAACTGTTAGAAAAATGCCTCTGACACCACATCATGTGATTTTACCTCTGAGAACAAGCGCTGATTTTCCACCTGCAGAACGTGTGCCTCCTTCTTCGCTGAGGCAAAAGGTGATTTGATGATGTGAGTTGGGGCAGACTCCTGAGCTTTGAGTGGAGAGACACTTTTGGCTTGATGCTTAAGGGACGAAGCAGAGGCAGAACAGGAGGGCAGAGGACAATCCTCTTTATCATTGTCGTCATCATCGAGGACTATGATCTTATCCGCCATGGAGGCGGGAGCCACTGCCATCCAAAAATTTTTAGTGTTCCTGTTGGAAGACAACACAAACAATAGTTTAAAAGTTTTTCCCTCTTTGAACGGAGACATACTTGAACACTCCAACATGACAATGATCCAAAACACAAGGCCAAGTCATCCTGCTATTGGCTACAGAAGAATAGAGTGAAGGTTCTGGAGTGGCCATCTCAGTCTCCTGACCTCAATATCATTGATCTCAAACATGTTGTTCATGCAAGACAGCACAAGAATCTACAGGAGCTGGAGGTTTTTTTCCAAGAAGAATGGGCAGTTTTACCATCTGAGGAATTACAGACCCTCATTCACAACAACCACAAAAGACTTCAAGCTGTTACTGATGCTACAGGGGACAATGCACAGTATTAAGAGCTGAGGCATGTAAACTTTTTATCAGGATCATGTCGGAAGTTTCTGTTGTCATAATGATTTAAAAAGAGTAACAATTATTCGCTGTAAATGGCTTCACTCAACCACTAACCATGAGTGAAAGAAAAGTTTTAGTTATCAATCATATTCTTCAAAAATGGCAGAGATATCATAAACTTCTGAACACAACTGTGTGTTGCTCCTTGGCTATTACTGTGGGGCAATCTATGTTTAAGAAATGGATGACAACAAGAGGGCTGACCTTTCAAAAAATATGTTCATGATGTAAAGAATAAGATGAATTATTTTTACACTGGTGATATTTGATATACAAGACGAATTGGCCTGGCACTTCTCTGCAATGAAGATAAAACTAAGCTGTGTGTGGTGTTGTGGTTGAATTCAGAATTATAATGTCGACATATAAAGACAATAAGCTCCTGCATTTACAATGAGTATGATCGTCCATTGTAAAGGTTTTACTATTAAAGATATCAAACAATACAACAATTTGAGAGGCAGATCCAGCCTTCATAATCAAAACAGAAACTGTCTCCTTCAGTGTTTTACAGTCAGTGCTTTAAGATCTGATAAGGAAAGTCAGAAAACAACACTGGACTAATGTGAAGTGAAACAAGGACAGTGACACAGCCAAAGCTTAATGTCACAGAACAAATAAACCAACAGCTGCCACAAAGAGAGCCGGTTAAACTGACAGTTAGTTTGATAAACTCAAACTTACCGAGTTCTTGCTCATGAGTGTTTTTGATGAGGAGTCAGATCTGGATCCTGAGTCAGAGAAAAATCAACATTAAAACAAGAAGCTTCCAGTTTAGCAACATTAGCAGCAGCTAACTCGTTAGCTTCATGACTAAAGGAGCCGAATTAAAAAACACAGGCTCGAAGAAAAGGCCTCGATCTGATTCTTTAAAAACAAATTAGCTATAAAAACCCGACAAATTAGTATTTTAAACCCTTTCTTACCACCAAAACAAAGATCATCAACTTGAATATTATTGTCGAGTTGAGATCGACCCGCTAAAGTCGAGGCAGCATCCACGCCTCTGATTGGTTCACAGCCGATGATGTAGCATCAGTGTTCTTGTTTGTCATTGGTTGTTTTCATTAGTGACGATTTCACATCGACACAACAGGCGTCACTTCGTACATTAACGTTACGTACTAAACAATAACTAATGCAATTAATAATATAGCTAATGTTAATAATTCTAAGCCACATATATTATAAAAAAATAGACATAAACTCGATATTTTCAGACCAGGATAAACTTTGATTAAAAAAGACAAAATTTTGCCATTTAAGTCAAAAACGATAAAAACTAAAAAATTATGAGATAAAAAGTCAAAAACATGAGACACACGTATAGAAAAAAAATTGTAGAAAAGATAAAATCGAAATTATGGAAGGCAGGCATGGTAACGCGGTTAAATGTTGAAATTATGAGATACAGTTGGAATTCTGCAACAAATTATTCAAATTTTGGGATAAAAAAAAGTCAAAATTGTGAGATGACAACTCAGAATAAGTCAATAAATTTGAAATTCTTGGACAATAAGTCATAAATTCAAATGTTGAAGTTAAGAGAGAATGTTAAAAAATGTTTTAAAAAAAAGATTAAATTTTGAGATAAAATATTGAATTTTGAAAGATGAAGTCACAACAAAATGTACAAAATATTTGACAAAAAGATGAAATGAATGGAAGTTACAATGAGTTGAAATTATGAGATAAAGCTGAAATACAGATGATATATTGAGATATAATGTCAAAATCTTAAGTTGGTCCAAGATAAATGTATATATATATACATATATGAGATAAAGAGTTCAATTTTTGAGATAAAAGCTCAAGTTAATATCATGAGAAACATGGATGAAATTAGTAGATAAAATTGAAATTATGGGAGGACAAAGGCATAACGATGTGATTTTATTTCTAATCATGAGATACGGTAGGACTTCCGCTCCAAATTATTTAAATTTTGAGGGGAAAAAAAGTCAAAATTATGAGATAAAAAGCCACAATAAGTAGACAAACTTCAAACTATTGGATTAATCATGATGGGTTTAAATGTTGAAATTATGAGATAAAGTTGAAATCCTGTGACGAAAACTTCAAGTTTTTAGATCATCAGACAAAATTTGAAAAATTAAGTTTTAATTTGGGAATAAATTTAAATTTTGAAAAAAAGTTGCAACTTAGTCAAAAATATGAGATAAAAAGTAAGTATGACAAGATTTATTGCTGAAATACAAAGATGATTTTTTGTTTTAGATAAGAAGTCAAATTTTTCTGATAGTTAAAATATTGAGATAAAAAAGTTGAAATTATGAGATTAAAAGCAGTGAGACAGTAGAATGAAAGAAACCTTGCTGAGCAGTAGCTCTACTTTGTAGTGAGCTCTATCTGCCAAACAGATTGTGGGTACACGTGGGACTTACTTAAAAATGGCTTTACCACAATGAAATGTTATTTTTGCAAGTGGACTCAAATGGGAAAGTACGAAGCAAACATAACCTTCAAAGGATTTTATGGAAGAAGCTGGAAAATTAGGGGATGCAGGAACAAAATAGCAGCTGGTGCCTCTGTTACATTTATATAATCACAGAGAAGATTTTCAGTGTTTTCATTAAATAATAATTTCAGACCATGTGAATCATCCATGTATAAAATCAGTGACTATGGACCAAAGTTCACAGTCCAAAGGGCAGTAAAGACACTGATTAAGGATAAATTTTATTGTTGTAGAGAAAGTGCAGTGTTGCTCACAAACAATGCATTTCATAATCATTATAACAATCATATAACAAAATACCCACTGTAAAACCAAGAAAAAGACCATGACACTTTGACATTCCCTTGACACAACAATAGAACAGTAAATACTATAAAATACCAATTTGCCAGTAAATCATAAATTTTGCTGGAGTATTCACACAGTTGGAGCTTTGGCTGTGCTCATGAGAAAAAGGAAAGAGTAAAAGAGCTATTTCAAGGCAAATTCATTTACAGCAAAAAAATCAAACTTAACTTCAGCAAAAACAAGTACTATAAAGAATTTGCCTTTAATATCTACATCTTAGAGAGGAAATATCCCTTGTTACCAAATACAAACAGGAATTAAAACACAATTTCAGATTAGTTTAGCTGAAAAACCTCAAACATCTCACAATCATTTTAGACTTTTACACAAATCAAAAGATAATGTTTCTCAATTGATCAGAAGAGGACAGTGATATATGAACGGGGAAACAAAGGAAAGGAGTTTTAGAAAGTTCATTTTTTAAAGCAAACTTATTTACAGTACAAAAGTGAGAAATAAGGGATCAACTCCACTATTTATTTTACCCAAACACAAGTTATTTAAAGAATTTACCTTAAATATCTACACCTGAGAAAGGAAATGTCCCATGTTCCTGAAAACAAACAGGAATTGCAACACGGTTTCAAATAAGCTGAGAAGTTCCAAACATCCCATAATCATTTCAGACTTTTTTTGTGTCCACATCGATAAAACAAAAACACAGTCTTGATTTGTAAAAAGGGGGAAAACAACTTAGGGATATAAGCTGTTGTTTGCTTCAGCTTTGGAACAGAATCAACATAAATGTACAATATTCAAAGTGTTTGTGATTATTTTTATAGACATGAGAAACAAAAACAGATTGAATTTCGGTCAAATGTATTTTACACAAATCAGGATAATTCATGTCTGTGATTCAAACTACCTCCATCTTTTCCTCCCGACTCGTCTTGTTAAGGATGACGGTGACTGCACTGTAGGAGAAGTAGACTCAGGGTAAAAGCCCCAAAATAATTTTCAACTGAAAATTGTCAACATATGAAATCACAGAGGTGTTTTCTATTTTAGGGATGAAAATGGTGCATTTCTCATTTTGGAAACTAAAGATCTGGACTGACAGATTTGAGATTGCTCTTTTTTAAAAAAAAAAAAATTTGACCTGCAGTGAATTGAATTTTATGCCTGTGAAGAGTAACAAATGTAACAGGTGTTCAATATAAACTTTGAATATCTTAACAAGTAAAAAACATCAATAAAGTTAAGGGGTTTGGAGAATGTCCTTCAGAAGAAAACTCTCCCTACTCTTAAAAAAGGACATAAAGCTTTTTGAAACAGTTTGAGATTAGATTATGATAAATGAAAACTATAATTTTTACACTAATTTGAGTAGTGGAATAAAAAGCCATCTCTGTTCTTGACCTTAAGCAGACAAAAGTTGTAACAAAGACTAAAAGCAGTGAGTGAATTTAGAGAATAAACTCATCAAACTTAAGTCTGGAGTGACAAATGAAATATGCTTACTTTGCAAAAATATGATTTTCACAGAATTGTATGTATATTATAAATGCTTTGATTTTTTTCCTGATTTTGGTGTCATCACACTTTTAATCCTGGTTCAGTTTTTCATTGAGCTCCGAGCTGATTTCAGAGTCACAGTTGTCACAGTCGGCTGAAAAACAAAGTAAAAACATTTTACTCCTCACATACATCAAAATATAATTTTCACTCTCCCCTCCTCTGGGCAGTGACTTAACATCAGGAATTTAACTTTAAATGGACACGTGCATCATGTTAAGACCATTCTTTGTCTCCTGAACAAAAATATTTACCTTATTTACAAAGCAACAGAGAGAGAACATGTTGTTTATATTTATCTTTTGAAATTCTAAACATGATCTCAAAAAAAGCTTGTAAAGAATTAAACTTTTACTCTTTAGCCTTAACAAACAAACAATTATAGAGGTTATTAAAGGCTGTTAACTGCTGTCAGAGTTAAGAGGAAATTCAATTTTTAAGTTTCCACAAACAAAAAACAAACAGTAATGTGTTTATTTCACAAGCAGACATGAATAAAACAGACCACATGAGCAACAGAAGCATATCTGATAATAGTTAAGCTTTGATAATGATAATTTATAGTCTAATGATTACATTATGACAGAGTTACCATCACTGCGTTCACTCTCTGGAACATAACTAATAACTATATGTCGAAGTTTGATTCATTTTTGTAATCTGAGTAAAAGCAGGAACTGAAAGTCTGAATCCTGAACACTGGAGAAAAACATAAACAAGACAAAGTTTCTGTTTGTTTCACTTACATTTTTTGCCTTTGAAGAAATTGAGTCGCAAAGCAGCAGCAGCAACAACCAGAAGAACCAGTATAAAACCAATGATGATGCCGATGATCATGCTTGTGTCGTCCTCTGTTAAAGAAAAATAACACACAGTTATCAGTTAGTAAATCATCCTGTTAGATGAACACTGTTAGTTTACCTTGTTGATGTTCATCTCCACACATTTGTAAATCAAACCTGAATTAATTGCTGATTTTTTTTTCTATCGGTTCTGTCTGAGTTGAGCTGAACGCTGCTGTTTTTACCGTGTTAGTGTTTGAAGCTTTAAGAGATTTGGACGACGTGTTCAAACTCCTTTTTACTTCTAGCAGACTTAAAAATAATCAGTTAAATTAAACATGAAAAAGTACCAAAAACAAAACAAGTCAACAGGTTGTGAACAATAAGAGGTTTATATGACTGTGTTTGTATGTTTCTCTGTCACTTCTTAAGTTTTAATCTAAAGAAAAGATCAGAAGGACTAAATTAAACTCAGCATCAATAATCCTTTTTAAGAACTTTAACACTTTGAGCTGAAATCAGAAAACTTTTTTTTTTAATTCTTTGTGGGATTTACTCTTGGAGTTAAGAAATTAACTTTTACACCAGTTCCTACAAATCAAAGTTTGTAGGAAAAATAAAAGGAGGATAAAAGGATATAATTCCAGTCTCACCGTGGTTTGTCCGGATCACAGATTTCTCCAGTTTGGTGACCATGTCCTTCTTCACCCCAGAGAGCTGAAACACACACTCATATTTCCCCCAGTCCTCAGATGGAAGTTTCAGCAGCTCCACACTCATCTGGAAGGATCCGTCCTGGTTTGGAAGGATCTCTCCGTGCTCCACGTCCTCAAAAAGCTCCTCTCCATCTTTCCTCCAGAACAACACGGCGCTGTTAGGGTAGAAACCTGTAGCGTGGCAGGTGATTGGAGAGGAGGGAGACTTCTGGAGGAGAGACACTGACGGGAGGTCTGTGGGGACAAATGATAAGGAGATTTTTTCCCTTTTATTAAATGTTAAAATCATGATTGATGATTATTTATAAATGCTTTGATAAGGAAAATGTATTTAACCCTCTGGATCCTCAAACCCACCAGAGGGATACCACTTACCACTCAAAGTAGCACATATTTTTAAATGACAAGCATTTACAAACCATTTTT
>RPOG01007005.1:0-20501 GCA_008086565.1 Thalassoma bifasciatum
TCCTCCCCCACGCTGTCGGTGCCCACCTCCTCGTAATCTTTCTCCAGCGCCGCCATGTCCTCTCTGGCCTCTGAGAACTCGCCCTCCTCCATCCCCTCGCCAACGTACCAGTGCACGAAGGCCCTCTTGGCGTACATGAGGTCAAACTTGTGGTCCAGTCTGGCCCAGGCCTCGGCGATGGCGGTGGTGTTGCTCAGCATGCACACGGCTCTCTGCACCTTCGCCAGGTCTCCCCCAGGAACCACGGTGGGGGGCTGGTAGTTGATGCCCACCTTGAAGCCTGTGGGACACCAGTCCACAAACTGGATGGTGCGTTTGGTTTTGATGGTGGCGATGGCAGAGTTGACNGAGAGCTGCTCGTGATAGGCCTTCTCTGCAGAGATGACGGGGGCGTAGGTGGCCAGGGGGAAGTGGATGCGGGGGTAAGGCACCAGGTTGGTCTGGAACTCCGTCAGGTCCACGTTGAGGGCGCCATCGAAGCGCAGCGAGGCGGTGATGGAGGAGACGATCTGTCCGATCAGCCTGTTGAGGTTGGTGTAGGTGGGGCGCTCGATGTCCAGGTTCCTGCGGCAGATGTCGTAGATGGCCTCGTTGTCCACCATGAAGGCGCAGTCCGAGTGCTCCAGGGTGGTGTGGGTGGTCAGGATGGAGTTGTACGGCTCCACCACGGCCGTGGACACCTGAGGGGCCGGGTAAACGGCGAACTCCAGCTTGGACTTTTTGCCGTAGTCCACAGAGAGACGCTCCATCAGGAGGGAGGTGAAGCCAGAGCCGGTTCCTCCTCCAAAGGAGTGGAAGATGAGGAAACCCTGGAGGCCGGTGCACTGGTCCGCCTGCAGGAACGAGAGGGGGGGGTCGGTTACTCGTTACAAAGACACCTACAACAGCAAAGCATCTTCAATATGAGAGGAAAACTCACCAGTTTGCGTGTGCGGTCGAGGACGAGGTCGATAATCTCTTTTCCAACAGTGTAGTGACCACGAGCGTAGTTGTTAGCTGCATCTTCCTTTCCAGTGATCAGCTGCTCAGGGTGGAAGAGCTGGCGGTAGGTTCCTGTCCGGACCTCATCTGAAAGGAAACAAAACAGGTTAATTTCACTTTTACTCACAGAGGCAGCACAAAAAAATACAACTTTACTTTATTTCTTACCAATAACAGTCGGTTCCAGATCCACAAAAATGGCTCTGGGGACGTGTTTTCCAGCTCCAGTCTCGCTGAAGAAAGTGTTGAAGGAGTCGTCCCCTCCTCCGATGGTCTTATCACTGGGCATGTGTCCGTCTGGCTGAATGCCATGCTCCAGACAGTAGAGCTCCCAGCATGCATTGCCCATCTGGGCTCCGGCCTGGCCGACATGCATTGAAATACACTCACGCTGTGGAAGGAGAGAGAAAAGACAAACACTTTATATCACTTATTCTACTTTATTTTATCTACTTTATTTATACTTTATTAATTTTTAAGTCATTGACACTGGCTGGGTGGTTATTTACAATGACCAGAGTCAAAATAATTAGGTTTGAAAGTCAGAATTTATTATGAAAAGTTGAAATTAAGAGAGAAAAATAATATTTTGAGCATATGAGTCAAAATTTGAGCTTTAAAGTGAGAGTTTTGAACTAAAAATGTCAACATTAAGAGCTAAAAAGTTTTTAAAAATTCAGGAAAAAAATCAGATTTATTAGAAAAGTCATTACATAGAGCTTAAAAGTCAAAAATAGGAAATTAAGTCAATTTTTTTTAGATATTTTAGTCAAAATTCTGAAATAATAGGTCGAAATTTTGAGCAATAATATGAATTTTACCTTAAGTTACATTTTCCTTAAAAATTTAAGTCTTGAAGATTCTTAAAAGTGTATAAAAATGTTTTTATTGCTCTTATCAGCTGTTTTTTCGAAGATGACGCATGTCTCCTTGGTCACGTGGTGGCTGATTTCACCCCTTCCCCACTGAGTCTGCGCAGTAGGAGCACCAGATTAAAACTGGAAGCAAAAGCCGCCAAAACACCGGTGTAGATAAGAAAACTGTTCCCCCTCACAACGTGGTCGCACACGTTTGTGTAATGTTCACGGGCGGGGATGGTCCTACGAGTGCTTCACTTTATCACCCCATTTGAATTTAATCTTATAAATCATAGATCAGTTAGATTATGAAGCAAACTGACGGAAGTGAGTGATGGGCCCGGAACAGGAGTTTAACGGATAACGGTCACTTTACAGCCATTTTGAATGAAACTGCGCCACTGTCTTCACATTTTCAGTCCAATCGCTTTAAAATCTCATGATAAACACTCAAACAAGATTAATCTAAACGTACATTGAAGCGATCAGAGCTTTTTTTTCAGTTAAATTTAAAAAAATATATCACTAACAACCACTCACATACTCGATCGTTGCTTCCAACGTCTGTTTACTTTCAAAAATTTAACTCTGACATTGTGTCAAATTTTAATAATGCGAGGGAAATTATAGTCTTATGTTTAAAAACTCACCATTTTTGTAAGTTTCTCCTTCTTTCCGACGTGAAGAATCGGTTCCTGAAGGCTGTACTGAGCAGGGTGGAGCGGTTGGTCGGTATTTGTAGTTTTTGGAGTGGGCGGAGCTAAAGCAGCGGTTTGAACGTCGTTTTGGCGGCAGGGAACGTTGGTGCTGCTGCGTTCAAATGCAGCCCGGAATATTTGGCTTCATACCATTCCCCTGCGTCATTCGAAACACATTCTTCATAATTAGTCGAAACGTTAAATTAAATTAGGTTAATCGACTTTTTATTTTATCCGTGTTGTTGCCAAGCAGCTTCGTAAATATATGTCTTCAAAAAGTTAACAAACATATGATTTTTAAACTGAAAAAAAATCACCCTCCTTTGTAACAAAAGTTAATCTTTGCTTGTTGATTCAAAAAAATAATTGAATTATATGAAGATAATCTATCATTATTATATGTGTATGTAATGACCGATAGTCTCATGAATGTCGCTAAGAATCCAAAAGTCGGATTATAGAATTAGCACCTGAAGGCATCAAAAACCAAAATAAGGAAGTACATCAGCTGTACTAATAACTCATGTATTCTTTTGTAATTTTTTGATTTTATCAGTGAAATACAGTCATTTAAGGGCATGAATCTGAAATATAAAGCTACTATTCAGTATGATGTGCTAAAAACAAAGCATTTCAGTCAAAGTATGTCAGAAAAACACAACAAAGACAGCAATTTGACAGTAATTTCTTTTTAATCTTAGTTGTACACAACAAAATTCTAACATCTTTTTAAGGCATGTATGAATAAACATATAAAACATGAATAATTATGACTGTATTAAGGACATGCATCTGGTATGTGTGTACCTAAAGCTTTTGATATAAAAAAGCCATAAAACAAAGCATTTCAATGAAAGTATAATAGATAAAATGCTCCAATGTAAAAAAAAGTTTGACACATATTTAAGGTATGAATGAATGTACATGTAAAGAACATGAATAATCATAATGGTATAAAAGGCCCTGCTTTTTGTTGCAGACTCAATATTCCTCCCCCTCTTCCTCTCCTTCCTCCCCCACGCTGTCGGTGCCCACCTCCTCGTTTAGAAAGAGGTCGCGGCGGTACAGGAGAGACCGGAGACTCTTGAGCGGGAGGAGGTAGGGGAGCGGTTGCATGGTCACGACGAAGGCCCTCTTGGCGTACATGAGGTCAAACTTGTGGTCCAGTCTGGCCCAGGCCTCGGCGATGGCGGTGGTGTTGCTCAGCATGCACACGGCTCTCTGCACCTTCGCCAGGTCTCCTCCAGGAACCACGGTGGGGGGCTGGTAGTTGATGCCCACCTTGAAGCCTGTGGGACACCAGTCCACAAACTGGATGGTGCGTTTGGTTTTGATGGTGGCGATGGCAGAGTTGACATCTTTTGGCACCACGTCTCCTCTGTACAGGAGGCAGCACGCCATGTATTTGCCGTGGCGGGGGTCGCACTTCACCATCTGATTGGCGGGCTCGAAGCAGGCGTTGGTTATTTCTGCTACAGAGAGCTGCTCGTGATAGGCCTTCTCTGCAGAGATGACGGGGGCGTAGGTGGCCAGGGGGAAGTGGATGCGGGGGTAAGGCACCAGGTTGGTCTGGAACTCCGTCAGGTCCACGTTGAGGGCGCCATCGAAGCGCAGCGAGGCGGTGATGGAGGAGACGATCTGTCCGATCAGCCTGTTGAGGTTGGTGTAGGTGGGGCGCTCGATGTCCAGGTTCCTGCGGCAGATGTCGTAGATGGCCTCGTTGTCCACCATGAAGGCGCAGTCCGAGTGCTCCAGGGTGGTGTGGGTGGTCAGGATGGAGTTGTACGGCTCCACCACGGCCGTGGACACCTGAGGGGCCGGGTAAACGGCGAACTCCAGCTTGGACTTTTTACCGTAGTCCACAGAGAGACGCTCCATCAGGAGGGAGGTGAAGCCAGAGCCGGTTCCTCCTCCAAAGGAGTGGAAGATGAGGAAACCCTGGAGGCCGGTGCACTGGTCCGCCTGCAGGAAATCAAAGAATTATCACCTTTTATTCATGATGATGCCTGGCTTTTAATTTCAAGAGGTTTTTGTGAAACTCACCAATTTACGAATCCTGTCAAGAACCAAGTCGATGCTCTCCTTTCCGATAGTGTAGTGACCACGAGCGTAGTTATTAGCTGCATCTTCCTTTCCAGTGATCAGCTGCTCAGGGTGGAAGAGCTGGCGGTAGGTTCCTGTCCGGACCTCATCTGTTTTGTAAAAGGAAATTAAATTTCATACCATACCATAAATATGTGACTGAACCATGAAGCCATCTCCTGATCTCACCTATAACAGTCGGCTCCAGATCCACAAAAACAGCGCGGGGGACGTGTTTTCCAGCTCCAGTCTCGCTGAAGAAAGTGTTGAAGGAGTCGTCTCCTCCTCCGATGGTCTTATCACTGGGCATCTGACCATCGGGCTGAATGCCGTGCTCAAGACAATACAGCTCCCAGCATGCATTGCCAATCTGAGCCCCAGCTTGGCCAACATGCACAGAGATACATTCACGCTGCAAAATCAAGTGATTCAGAGTTTGATGGGTCACGAGAAAGAAAAAGGGAAGTTAGTTTGAAGTGTTTCATAGTTTCATTCAGGTGTTAAATTACAGGAAATGATTTTCTCACCATGGTTCTGCTGCTTCTCTTTCACCTGTCTGAGTGGCTGAGGATGTTGTGTTAGGTATAAGTTCAGGGCCCTGTTTTATAGTGTGCTCTCTCCAGGCAACAACCTGGCATGTTGTGGTAACTAGAGGAGCTGGAGAAGCAAACACCAGGAAATTTAAGGAGGAAGGATGACAAAAAAATTTGCTCTAACAAAGGCTGCCCTTACACAAATGAGTAACCACCAACAAAGACCATGGTAACAGTGAAATATGAACCTCTGCTTTAAACACACGCTTGGATTTGAGGCAGCACTGAAGAGGAGCGTGTTCAAACTTGTCTGCTGATGTTTGTGTGTGCTGTTCCACTTCAATGACAGGTTTTTATTGATTTTTGTACATCTCATTATTTCTCACCTTGCAGTAGGCAAAATACAGGAGGTGGACAAACCCTCTGGTGCGAAGGAGCAGGAGCAGCATGTACACGGATTTAAAAGCAGGGAAGTAATATGTGTGCCACAAATAAATGCAGAAAAGTGTAGAGATCAACAGTTTGATGTGTTGTTGGAGCAGAGGACCCCCCCCCCGCACACACACACACACTCTGCCCCCTGTTATGAGGCCTGGCTGAGCCCCTCTGTTGTGTTTCCACATGACTGTGCATCCTGTTGTTGTAGAAACAGCGCAGGTCACTCTGCTGCGGCTGCAGAAATGTAGATTAACAGAACAATAATTCTGGTCGGTCAGTGTGAGCTGTGGTTTGTCAGCAGGGATTCACAAACCGGAGCAGGGCGGGTGTGAAAGTGGGCTGGAGTTAACCATTACTGCTTTAGAAAACATTCCTTTAAAGACCTGGTGTTAATCATTAAAGCAGGAGTGATTTCACACACAGAAAAAGTCTCATCGTTGTTGTTTCATTCATCTTTAATGATCGATTTAATCCAACACATCACTTATTCCTTTCTTATCATTCCACACGACGTAAAAATACCTTTTGCATGGGGTTTCTCTTATGTACTGCAGGATATTTAGTCAGAGTTCATCCCAAAATAACCCTGATATGAATGAAAAAAGTGTTCCCTCGCTCTGATAATCCTACGTGTACAGAAATGTGTCCTGCAATCCGGCCGTCGAAAGTCCTCGGAAACATAAAATGACTCAACACAACGTAGAGAAGTTTGACATTCATACAGTACACCACTTTAATCTCCAACTATCAGTGTTTGTCTTTCAGTTTAGTTCAGCAAAAATAATCATAATAATGCAGGAATAAGTTGTGGAAAAGTGTTACAGGTTGAATTTGTGGTTCTGCTGAGTCACAAAAGTGTAAAGTGCACGTTTGAAATCATGCACAGAGCGTGTTTTGGTGTGTGGATGTTCAGTATGGACTCAGTCTTTGTCAGCTTTTCAGAGGAGAAACTCCAAACCTCAAACTTTCTGAGTGAAGTTCTCAGGGAAAACACCTTTAACTGAAATATTTTTGTTCTGCACCCAGTAAGACTCCTTCACTCCCAGGAGCCAGCCGTCGTCCTGCAGGGAGACAGAAATAAAAAAGACAGATTAGAGGTCCGGATGATGAACAGAGGAGATGAAAACACGACGGTGAAAGTTAGTCACCTGTTCATCGGGGTTGTCAAAGGCCATGACAAGAACGACGTCTCCCATCTTCAGCTCCAGCTCGTCACCGTCGGTCGCAGTGTAGTCGTGTATCGCTTTTACCTGCACGAAAAAAAAACAATAAAAACACCGAAATGAAGAGCTTCTATGCTTATAGTGTTCACACTCTGCAAAAACTGACATCTAAGAAAGTGTTTGTGTCTTATTTTTTAGTAAAATGTATCTAATAAATCTCAATGTGAACCTCATCTAACTGACAAGTCCTGAAACATGTCGTATTTGTGGATATTTAAAAACAAAAATGATGTCTGAATTGCTTGAAATAAGTAAACACAAAGTCAGCTAATGACATGAGAACTTCTTGTCAAATTTTTTACGTATTTCAAGCTCTCAAGGCGTTTTTGAATTTGACATTTTATCTCAAAAGTATAATTTCTTATCTTGAAAACATTTTTTTTTATCTTAAAGTTCCAACTTTTGGCTTTTGAAATAAGACATTTTTCTGGACTTGTCAGACAAATGTGGGTTATACCAAGACTAAAATCACAGTTCTGCCTAAGAATAAGACACTCAGATTTCAGTTTTTGTGGTGAACACTGAAAAAAAAAACACTCTGAATATAAGCAAAGAAAATTAATACACAATATTTTTGCTTGTAATAAAGATAATATCTTAAAATTAGACATTAGATTGAAGCTTTACTGGATAAAAAAGGCTTGAAAAGAGCTGGAAAACTTATTTGATCCATATTTTCTTGTATTGAGAAGTTTAGTGTCTTGTAATTATCTTAAATAAAGATTTGTCTTCTGATGTTCCTGACCTTGTAGATGAATCCTGGAGGGAGGTCACCGCCCGAGCCGTTGGTCACTGCGCTCTGTAACAAAAATAGAAAAATAAAAAAGTGTTTATCAGAGAGTGAGAGGAGAGTTTGATGTTTCTGGGTGAACGAGGAGAAGATTAGTCAAAGAGAAGAAGAAAGAGTTTTTTGTTTTTGTCTCCTTGAGGTTGTTGAGGTTGTTGTTACCTCTGTGTCGTCGTAGCCCCAGCCCCCCCGTCCTCCCCCCTGAGCCTCCTCATCCTCATCGTTGTCCCAGTTTGTGTCTGTGTAAGTTTGAGCAGCGTATCCTCCTCCTCCTCCTCCTCCTCCTCCTGTGTCATCGTTGTCCCAGCTCTCCTGACCCTGCGCCTCCTCCTCCCAGCTCCTCTGCTCGTAGGTCGCGTTCTTCTCCTCGTAATCCCAGGAGCTCTGTTCCTCCGCCTGATCGCTCTGGTTCTCCTCTTTCTACGCACGGGTTTTGGTTTGTGGGACAAGTTTGGGAAGAAAGGAAGGTTTTTGGTGCCAAAGGAAATAAAGGAAGGTTTTTGGAAAGGAACGCCACGAGGGAAAGAAAGAAGAGAGTTTTTCTGCCGTTCAGAGAAAGAGGAAAGTTTCTGCGGTTCTACTTCTGGTTCTTACCCACGAGTCCCAGGACGGAGCCTTAGGTCAGCGTTAAGAGACCAGACAAAGAATGAGACACAAGAAAGAAGTCTCTTCAAAATAAAACACAGGTTCAACCAACTCAAGATCAACTTTCTCTGCATAAAACTGATCCAGAGTTTTTTTCTGGTGCTGGTTCATTGATCCAACAAAAAGTCAAATTTCAAGACATACAGTCAAAATTTGACAATTAAAACTCAAAGTTTTCAAATAAAAAATCAAAGGCACAAAAAAAGTTGACTTAATGAGAAAAAGTAAGCTGTTGAGATAAAAAAAAATCAAAATTTTGAGCTAAAAGGTCAAAAGTATGAGAAAAAAAGTCGTTATTTTGAGATAAACAGTCATAATTCGACAACAAAAACTCACAATTTGATATAAATGGTAAGATTTACGAGAAAAAAAGATGCAATATCTGGTGCTGGTTCATTAATGTTAAATATTGAGACAAAAAGTCAACATTTGACAACAAAAACCAAGTATTTGAAGAGAAAAGTCAAAATTTAAAGCAAGACAGTCAAAGTTAAGAGATGAAAAAGTCAAATTTTGAGATAAACAGTAAAAATAATGAGCAAAAATTTGAATTGTTGCGATAAAAAGTCAAAATTTGTAAATCAAAAAACTCAGTTATGAGAGATAAGTCAAATTTAAGGGGAAGAAGTCAAATTTTAAATACAAAGGCACTTTTTATGGGATCAAGTCAAATATTAATATCAGATGTCAAAATGTTGAGACAAAAACTCAAAATTTTGTGATAAATGGTCACATTTGCAAGAAAACAGTTAAAAATTATGAGAAAAGAATTTAAAATTTGAGAGATTAACAATTTTACATTTCAGACAAAAGGGCAAAATTTGAGATTAAATTCAAAAGTTATGCAATTAAAGGGTCAATATTTCGAAACAAATAAGGGGAAATTCTTAGATAAATGTTACTTTTTGCCATCTTATCTCAAAATTATGACAAAAAAAAAAAAAAAAAAAGAAAGAAAAAGAAAGACATTTCAATAAAGCATTTTTTGCTGTTTGAATTTNACACACATATGCTGGGTTTTGACCTCTGACCTCTGGACCCACCTGAGGAGCTGAACATGTGACAACGGGCTGAAACACGTCAACGTCCCAGTCCAAGAGGTTTAACCCTGACGGGGGCTCACACTGCTTCACACACACGTGTAAACACACACACGTAAACACACACACACTCGTTCACCCTCTGGTGTTTGGAGTTTTTGTTTTCTGCTCTGATCCGTCCTGTTTTTCTTTTTTCTGTCTCTGACCTGCTGAGCTGAGGTGGAGCTGAACTCTGCGTCAGCGTCCGGCGCCTTCTCCTCGTCCTCTGACCTGGCGGCGGCGCCGGCGTGCTGCTGCTGCTGCCTCAGGTCTGGGGACGGTGTTAGTCTGGGAGGGGGGCGGCTGGGGGGGGGACCCGGCCTCTGCACCACAAGCAGCGTTAAACATCAAACCACAAACACAGCGTGAGGCGTGCAGGAGTGAGAGTTAGAAAATAAAACGAGCAGAGAGAGTTCCTGATTTTATTTTTACCTTTGGTGCTGAGCTGGCTGATTCACTGTGGTTGGCTTCCTCACTGAGAAAAAAGAAGAAAATGACTCGATTATATTAATAAATAAAGATAAAATGACACATCTTTTAAAGAAGAAAGAGCAGAAGTTCTCAGCTTCATCCACACGAGGGCGACACAGCCTCAAATAAATGCTTTAAATAAATGTTTTTAATAAATAAATTCACTGTTAAAGGTAAAATCAGAAGGTGGACGTGCAGAATGAACCATGCAGGAGAGAATTAACTGATTATTTTCCTTTACTCTCTAATTCATGCTGCTGCATTGCTGAGTTAGTTTATTAGAAGAAAAGCAAAGCTCTAAAATGTAAATGAAAAACTGACTTTGAGGGTTGTTTTTGCTTTTATTAAGACCAAATTTTGGGTTAAAAAGTCAAATTTCCAACTTGTTATCTCGGAGTTTACTCAATTATTTCACTATTTTCACTTCTAAGTTCAAAATTAAGTAGTTTTATCCCATAATTTTGATTTCTTGCATTAAATTTTGGCTTTTCTCCTCATTATTTTCATGTTTTATCAAATTATTTTTTCTTTTCTGGAAAATTTTTTATATCAGGTCTAAAAAATTTGATTTTTATTATCTCAGAATAATTTCAGCCAAGCTTATTATTTTAGTCTTTTTTGCTTTAATTTTAACTTTTTATCACAAAGTTTTGACTTTTATTCTCATAAATTTTGACTCGTAATAGTACAGCATAGTCTATTTTATTGTAATTCTGACTATTTATATCAAAATTTTGATTTAATCATCTCAGAAGTATTTGTTATTTTTCATTATTTTGACTTTATCTAAAGGTTTTGACTTTGTTGCCTCATTATTTTGACATTTTATTCCAAAATCTTGACTTGATATCTACCTAAATAAACCCAAAGTCTTATTATTTTTATTTATTTGACTGGTGTGAACGTGCTATCACAACAAACTGATTAAACTTTAAACTTCATGCAGCAGCTCGGGTTTTTTTTTTTTTACCTCTTGGCACCGTCTCCTGTTTTTGCTGCTGCAGTTCCACCTTTTCTACAGGAGGGGGCAGTACACTCTTACTATCATCAGAAACAGTGTGTGTGTGTGTGTGTGTGTGTGTGTGTGTGTGTGTGTGTGTGTCTTACTTGAGCTGCCGCTGCTCTTCCAGTTTGGTCATGATGTCATTCAGGTTTTGGCTGAGCTGAGGAGAAAAACAACAACAACAATAACAACAATAATAATAATAATAATGATGATGATGATGATGATGATGATGGGCTCTTAACCAATCAGCTGACAGTATCTCTGACATCACTCAGGTGATTTTCTCACCTTGCCCATCTCCCTGTGAAACTTCTCCTGATGACTCGCCAGACCCTGGAATGTGTTAACATAGATGCCAACACGACTGCACACACACACACACACACACACACACACACACACAGATTCAGAGAGAGTGATGAGTGACTGTTTTAAAGAAGGAGAAAAAAAAACCTCACTTGTCAAAAAGAGTTGGGAGCTCGTCTTGTAGTTCAACGTTTAACTCCTCAAAGATTCTCTGAGCGCGACCCAGCTCCTCTTCAGCCTGAACACACACACACACACACACACACACACACACACACACATTAGAGATAAGTCACAACGATGATCCGTGTGTGTTACTGCAGAGTTTTCATGAACACACACACATGCACAGACCAACCAAACGTTCACTTCATGATCGTGAGCAGTGTTGGGAAGTTTTTTTGGCCCATATTAAGTCAAATTTTGAAATAAAAAGTCTAAATTGGGAGGTAAAGAATCAAAAATATTAAATAAAAAGTCAATATTTCATTTACAAAGTAAAAATTTCGAGACAGAAAGTCAAAATGATGAAAAAAAAAGACCCAAAGTTTATAAATAAACAGTTATTTCATTCAACAAGTAAGAAAATTTTGAGACAAAAAGTCAAAGTTATGAAATAAAAAGTCAATATTTCTTTAAAATACTGATGTATTGAGACAAAAAGCCAAAATTATCGGACAAATAGTGAAAATTTAAGGTCAAAAGTTGATATTTTGAGACAAAAAATAAGAATTATAAGAATAATAGTCAAAGTTTTTTGATAAAAAGTTAAAACCTTGAGGTTTAAAGTCAAAATTTCTGCAAAAAGTCAAAGTTATGGAATAAAAAGACAAAGTTTTGAAATAAAAAGTCAATATTTCTTTAAAATACAGATATATATTGAGACAGAAAGTCAAAATTATCAGACAAATAGTGGAATTTTAAGGTAGAAAAGTTGATATTTTGAGACACAAAGTCATAATTATCAGACTAACAATGAAACTTTCAGTTTAAAAGTAAATATTTTGGACGAATAGTGAAATTTGAAGGTATAAAGTTGATTTATTGAGACAAAAAGTCAAAATTATCAGATGAATAGTGAAATTGTCAGGTTAAAAAGTTTGTTTTTTGGAGATAAAAAGTCATAATTATAAGAATTAAGGTGAAAGTTTATGATAAATAGGTAAAATGTTCAGATTTAAAGTCAAAATTGATACAAAAAGTCAAAGTTATGCGATAAAAAGACAAAGTTTTGAGACAAAAAGTCAAATTTTTGAGATCATGTATCAAAGTTATGAGAAAAAAAGTTGAAATTTTGACTTTATATGCACAAAAATTGAATTTATATTAATATTAAATTTTATTTTATTAATTTTTACTGATTTTGATGATTCCTGGTTTCACCTGGTTGTATGAGAGGTTAGTCTGAGCCACCTGATGAGCTGAGATCAAACCCTGAGCCCAGCTGGGGGCCGCCATCTCCAACAGGGCCGCTGGCTTCACACCACACACACCATGCAGGAGGAGAAAGAGGAGAAAGAGGAGAAAAGAGGAGGAGAAAAGAGGAGAAAGAGGAGAAAGAGGAGAAAAGAGGAGAAAAGAGGAGGAGCAGCCAAGGACAATCCAAGACAAACGTGTGTTAATTCAGGCAACAAGAGCAGTTAACACCAGCAACAACTCGCTCAAACACACACTGGAAACAAGAAGAGCTGAACGCAGGCAGAGACTGGTCGTCATGGTTACCTTGGCGATCTTGGCCTCGTCCTTCTTCTTCCCTTTCTGTAAGGAGGCGAAGTGATGCCGGGCGCTGTCGAAGTCCACCATCTTCCTGTCACGCTTTGCGATACGAGCCTGCGGCAGAAAAAAAACTTTAAAAACCAGCTCCTCAACTTTAACCCCCAAAATGTCAGGTGGTGCAACCGTCCTGACAAGTATCCACAGTAATTAAACTCTAAAAATTGAATGTCAGTTATTGTAAATGGAAATTAAAAATACAGTGGCATTATTTTATGCTTCAACCTTTTTAAATAAAACATTCTTTGCAAATAAAAAGAATTTTAAAGCTGTTGAGAAATGTAAAAAACTTTTGTCCCGTAATTTTCACCTTGTCAAATGTCAGGGTGGTGCAACCGTAACATTAGACTTTTATTTTAAAGTGAAGAGAATAAAACAGGAAACAGGAAACTNACCAATGTAATAATGTGAAATGTTATTTTAACATCAAATTATTTATCTTATTCACAAATAAAAGAAATGAAACACACAAAATGAAAATGTATGAGTCACTACAGACACTTGAGAGATACTTGCCAATAATTTCACACAGAAAAAATAACAGGAACATATAAATATATTTTCATATATTTGGTTGCACCACCTGACATTTTTGGGTGCTCAAATTAAAAATACTAAAAAATAATGAACCTAAAAACTTTGAAATGTTGGTCAACTACTGAAATCTGTTAGAAAACATAATTCACCTTGATGTCAGGAAACTGAGCCAGATACGTGTCCACGGTGGACATGGACTTTTCTGTGAGGCTCTGGTGATAATCCAGCCACAGCGTGTCTGTGTCCTACAACAACAACAACAATGTTAAAACACAAGGAAAACAAAAAGAGGAAAATCCCTCTGAGTGTGTTTTACCTCCAGGTTATTGTCCATCTCCTTCTCTATCATCTCCTTCAGGTTAGAAACACACACACACACATGCAGTTAGAGAGAAACACACAGATTTAAGAGTTAGAAAAGAGGAAAAACTCTGTTAGTGCAGGAACATGCAGGAAGAATAGATGAAGAAAAGAAGAGGGAATTCCCATGATGCACCTCTGCCAGTGTGTCCATCTCCTCTTTTCCAAACCACTCGGGTTCATACATCTCAGCCAGACAGTCCTGCAGCCGCCGCGACGCGTCGTGCATCGCTGCAAACACAACAAAACAACAACAACAAACAACAACAAAAAACAAGGAAAACATGGATGTGACTTGTTATCTCTTATTTTAGTCTTTTTTCCACATAATCGACTTTTTATCTCATAATTTCATAACTTTTCCTCCTTTTTTTCTTAGCTTCTTATATAACTTTACTATTTTATTATTATTTTGACTCTTAATGTCGTAATTAAATATTCTTTCTCATAATTTTTTATTCCTTATCACAGATTTGCATCTATTTTTCTCATTGTTTTGACTCTTTATCTCATAATTGTAACTTTTCATCACGTATAAGCATCTAATTTTTCATCATTTTTTCTCACTATTTTGACTTTTGATCTTGCAATTTAATATTTTTGCTTATAATTTTGATTTTATATCACATATTTGCATCTTTTTTTCTCATGATTTTGACTTTTTATCTCATAATTTAATATTTTTGCTTATAATTTTGATTTTATATCACATATTTGCATCTTTTTTTCTCATGATTTTGACTTTTTATCTCATAATTTAATATTTTTTCTTATAATTTTAACTTTATATCACATATTTGCATCTATTTTTTTCGTTATTTAGACTTTTTATACTATATTTTCATTATTTTCTCATAAAACTGACCGTTTATCTCATAATTTTTTACTCTTCTTTGAATATTTTCATCATTTCTCCTCAATATTCGGACCTTTTATCTTATATTTTAAACATGTTCCTCATTATTTGGACTGTTAATCGTATATTTTTAGTATTTCTCTCATTATTTGGACATTTTATCTCATATTTTCATCTTTTCTTATAATTTTGAGCTGTTATCTCATTTTCCATTTTTTTTTATCTCAGATTTTGACTTTTTTCTCTCATGATTGTGCATTTTAACCCAAATATTTTTGTTATTGTCCCCATCTTTTGACTTTTTATCCCAGACTTGTGACTTGATATTGTCCAAAAAGTTTCAGAGAAGTCAGAGAAGAAGTTTGTGTTTGATCTAAAACTCACATTTCACTGCTGTCAGGTAAGACTTGAGGTCCTTCTGCAGTTTGGTTCCTTCAGTCTGAGAGAGAAAGGAGGAGGAGACACATGAAAAAATAAAAATCCTGGTTGTTTAATATGTGATAAAGGTGAAAAAGTTCTGATTCTGACCATCTGCTTGTTGAAGTTTGCCACAATCTCGTCGAAGGCGGCGTCCCGAGTCTCATCAGCTTTTCCCAGTTTCTGCATCACCTGAGACGAGAGGAGGAGGAGAATACAGGTGTTAGTGCACCTGTTCGTGGAGCTTTATTCAGAAACATGTTTGTGTTTACTCCTGAGAAAAAAGCAGAAATGAAGACGTTTGATCCAAGGTCACAGTTAATCTCATCTAAGGCCGAACGGCGGCGACAGCGACGGCGGCGGTGACACCAGCAGCACCACCTGCTGCCGCCATAATCCTGTGACAGATACACAAACCAGGAGGAGCAGCACGGGGACTTCCCCACACACACACACACACACACACACACACACACACACACACACACACACACACACCTGCTCTCTCACACATCATCACTGAACAAGTTTCCATCATCGTGAATCAGACGAGAGTTTCTATCAAACTTTAGAGGCCAAAGAAAAATAAAAATCCTGCAAAAATCCTGAAAGACCAGCTTCATAACCCATAATTTATTTAAAACATTCTTTTACTGTTTGAAAAAAACATTTTATATAATGGAAACATCAAAAATGTAAAGAAGAACATTTCTGACAGTCGAAATTTCTTATTTTGCACGTCACAATTTTGACTTTCTCCTCATAACTTTGACTTTCCAGCTCATAATTGTGTCTTTTCATCTTTAATTTCACCTTTAATCTCATTATTTTGACTTTTTTGGCTTCAAATTCTGACCTTTTGTCTCATGGTTTCATTTTATTCCCCATAAATATGAGTTTTTGATTCAGAATTTTGACATTAGATCTTCATACTTCCAGCTTAAAACTTAAAATTGGACTTTTATTGCAGAATTTTGAATTTTAAGCTTTTAATTTTGACTGTTATCGTACAATTTTGATGTTTTAACTCAAAAATGTTACATTTATTGTGAAATTTTGACTTTTGATCTATACATTTTTACTTTTATTGAAGAATTTTGCCTTTTTAACTTCAAATTGTTGACTTTTTATCCCATTCCATATTTTTTTTTATCCCAAAAATATTTGCCTTTTAGTCTCTATTTGACTTTTTGTCTCAGTATTAGACCTTTGTATCTTAAAAGTTGACTTTTACATCACAACTTTTTATCTCAAAACTTCCAATTTAAAGCAAATTTTTTTACTCTAATTTAAGGATTGTGCCTTTTTAACTTCAAATTGTTGACATTTTATCCCTTTCTACACATTTTTTATCTCAAAATATTTCACTTTTCGTCTCTATTTGACTTTTAAGCTCAAATTTTTGTCTTTAATATCTCTAAATGTTGACTTTATATCACAACTTTGACTTTGTGGCTCCAAATGTTGACGTTTGTCTCATAGTTTTGACTTTTTATCTCAAAATTTGACTTAATAAGGGAGAAAAAATTCTCATTAATGGCCTAACCGAACAGGAAAAGGTGCAGAGAGTGAGAATGTGACAGAGTTGCATGTCAGTAGTTTGTATTAAAGTCAGATCTATATTTAGAAAACACACCTGGTGTATCTTTTACAGCCTCAGTGTCTGCGCCTCATTGTGCTGCACTCGAATGTCTCTGAAAACGTCGGCAAAGATCCTGTTACAAGAGTCTGATACTGAAGGAAAGAGACGCTTTTACTGCTCACACAGGTACAAAAGGAAATATTCTTTACTTTTCTGTGTGTGTGTGAGTGTGTGTGAGTGTGTTCACTGTCATCCAACAACCACTGGTGTTCAGTTTCACCTCCTAAAATACTCTGGTGACACACAGCAGGTTTGTGGGGTATTAAGAGACGTGAGTTATAGATAGACACACACACACACACACATATCTGAGCCCCGCCCACTGCAGCGAGGCATGCTGGGAGTGCAGGAGAGACAGGTGTGCGAGCCAAGCAGGGCAGCTTTGAGCTTTGATAACTTTGGATTCACGCTGTTATAAAAATAGAGGCTCTTATTGTGAAAGGGTTCCTGAATGAAACCCTGAATGAGAGGTCGAAGGTCGCCGTATGATCCACAGCAAAAACTAAAAAAGACATTTTTTAACTGAAAGTAAGATATAAACACTTGAACATTCTTGTGTAAACACAAATGCAAAAGTTACAGAACAATAACAGAAACAGTTGCCATGACGATAATGAATGAGTTTTGAAAAATGCGAATAAAATCAGAGACTTGAGGCATAATCCAAATTAATTTCGAAAAAGAGGTAAAATTGTGGGTTACGTCTTTTGATATGAGCCACATTCAACCGAAAAGTCAATAAAAACGTTTTATTTTAAGATACTTTAAGGCAAAAATGACGCCTGAATTCCTTGTAATGAGTCAAAAAAATCTGCAAATAGTGTCAGAAATATTTGATTAGAACGAGACTTTCTTTTTAAACTTGTTCGAAGCAATTCAGATATCTTTTTTGCTTTTAAATATCTTGTAAATGTGGCTCATTTTAAGTCTAAACATCATTTTTTTCCTCAAAATAAGACACAAACACAAACAGAAAATTCACTTATTTGAAGGTTTTTCTGGTTCGTTGAGGTCAGATATGAATTGAGGAAAGTGCACACAGTTTTTGCATATTTCTGTCTTGATTTTGAAGGCTGTTTTTTTTAATCAGGGTGGGGGTAGACGTTGCGTTCCTGCAGACAGCTGAAGCCAACCCCCCCCCTCTTTTTTTTTTCAGGAGGAAGATGATACTCTGACCTTCCTCTTTCTTCCTCTCACTTTAAAAGCTTCAACCCTGCAGGACGACTCGGACTCTTCAGAGTCTCAAACTCAGGGATTTCTGTCCAATAATCCACAACAAAAACCTGATATTTAATGTTTGTTTTTGTGCAAATACCCCCTCACTTTGAGTTTGATTCCTGCAACATGTTCCTAAAAATCTTGGTCAGGTTGAACAAAAGTCTGTTAAAGTTGCTGATGCTGAAAAAAAAACAGCTGTTTGGATCATTCCACAGGTGAACAGGTTGATTGGAAACAGGTGAGTGTCATGATTGGGTATAAAAGGAGCATCATCCCCAAAAGTTCAGGCTCAGTCCTTCACAAGCAAAGATGGAGCCAAGTTCACCACTTTGTCAACAACTGCGTGAGTAAAAAGTGTCGGAAAGTGCATCCTGTTGAGCTGTTTTATTCTAAAGGGTTTGTTGTCGACAGTTTTTTGACCCTTTAGTGACATTATTTGTGGATTTAGCTTTTTGTAATCTTCATTTTCAAGCAGTAAAGAGTCAAAAAGGACAAAGCTCTTCTGTGTTTTTATTTAGTTTTACTGTGAAGGTGGTCTGCACTCAAACTTACTTTTTTAGCGTTAATGCAACGCCATGCATATTTTTGTTTCTAAGTGCAATATTTATCTACGTGATTCATCACTTTAATCTAAGAAACATCTTAAGCCTACTCAAATAATACGTTTGTTTTAGTTTGTGCACCTCAAGCTCCCAAAAATGACAAATGTTGCAACCGTCTGTGCAAATAAACAGCAAAAACTGAAATATAGAAATAAAAAACTAAATCTTGGGGGGCTTAGATACAAGTGCATGTTAAATTAAGGGGTCACAACCCTAAAAAGGTTGAGAACAGCCTATGTAGACGACCTGAAGTGACCTTTGTGATCAAGTGAAAAACGATAAAATGACTCATTTGTCTCATGAAATCAGAAAATATTTGCAAGAGCAAATTCCTGAAACTCAAACGTAGTGAAGAGAAAAGGTGAGAGGTGAAAAGTGTGTGTGAGTGACAGCACTCCTGGTGTGTTCCTGAGGTGATTAGAGGGTAAAACCCCGGCAGCAGCAGCAGCAGAAGCTTAAGCGAGAAAAAGAAGAGGAGGAGGAGGAGGAGGAGTGATTAGAGCGGACAATAATAACTCAGACGGCTGAACCCAGAGCTGAACACAGACTGTTGATCGGGTTTCACGCTGTCGCTTTAAGAAGAGTGAGCTCTGTCATCCAACATTCAGCCAACAGTCATCCAACATTCCCTCTGTCCCTTTAAGAGGTCACTCTCTCCTCAAACAGTCATGCAACATTCATTTTGTCCCTTTAAGAGCTTGCTCTGTCATCCAACAGTCATCCAACATTCATCCAACATTCATTCTGTCACTTTAAGAACTCTCTCTGTCATCCAACAAGCATCCCACGTTCACTCTGTCGCTTTAAGAGCTCGCCCTGTCGTCCAGCATTCATCCAACATTCATCCAACAGTCACCTGTACCTTTAAGAGCCAGGTCTGTCATCCAAAATTCACTCTGCCGCTTTAAGAGCTCTCTATGTTGTCAAACAGTCATGTTTTCCTAGAAATGTTTCTATTCAGGTTGAATTTAAGGTTTCTAAATCAACGATGCAGGACTGAAAACTGCTGCATGTTTCAGGAGATCTGCACTGCAAAAAAACTGAAATACAAGCAAGTTTTTGTGTCTTATTTTCATGCAAAATATATTTCATATGAGCCAACATGGATGTGAGTTTATAACACTGAGTTTTTTCTGCATCAAAATCAGACTTTGGATGTTTTGAATGAAAACTTCTTGTCATATCAGGTCAATAAAGAGACATTAAAGTTATTTTCATGACCAGATGAAAATCAAAGATATTAAAGAAGAAAAATGGTGCATGGATGTCTTATAACAGTTAACCTTTTCTTATCTCATTCCCAGATTTTTTGGCAGTAAAGTACCAAGAATAACTTTGTGACGTTAGGAGTCATAAAGAGAAAAAAAAGAAATATTATGTTGTGGTTTAGTATTTGAAGCTGCAGCCATGAAGGAGGAAAGTCGGGGTCAAAGTCGTAAGGTCATGAGGAAAAATGTTTTCACGGTTTATTAACACATTTTCGTGTCTTCTAAAGCAACTCAGATGTCATTTTTGTGCTTTAATATCTTTCAATAAGACATTTTTATGCACTTGTCAGTTTGATGTGGCTCATATTAAGGCTGACTTAAAATAAGACACAAACTTTTGCTCCGATTTCAGTTTTTGCAGCGTCTTCAGTTCAGTCAAACTTCAGCTGTGAGTCTAATAAACTTCAGATGAATCACAAACCTGAGATTAGATCAGTGTGTTTGCTGTGGGATATTAAGTTAATCTAAGTGTTGATTTCACCTCTGATTCAGAGAAATATCACTGAGGTATTTTTGTATCTCTGAGGGTTGAGCTCAGAGTTAAAGAGTGGACAGGTGAGGAGCTTTAAAAGCACCATGACATGGATGAATCTCCTCCAAAGAGTCTTTTTTGTTGTTCCAGGTGTGAGTGTAAAGTGTGAGGCTCTGGTTTCAGAGAGGACACCGTGTCCCGCTGGTCCCGCTGCCATGTGAGCCTCTGCTGGGCTCAGACTCAAACCTAC
>RPOG01007006.1:0-20495 GCA_008086565.1 Thalassoma bifasciatum
TGACAATGAAAGTGTCTGAGTGGAGCACTGCGGGGAATTCTTTCATTCTGATGTGTCTCTATGGAGGATTTAATTAGTTTTGACCCACATTAATTCACTTTTGGCAGTAAGAGAGAAGTCATGATAATTATAACTAAATAATGATAAATGGTTAAGTGCAGAAAGAGACACAAATGAATAAAACCCTGAAGACTCTGAGTATGAGCGACACAGAAACGATTGTAGTGTCAGAGAAACATTCAAATATTCATGCACACCAGAACAATATAAATTATTTAATTAAATTCATGTTACAATTTTTGGTCTCATTTAAGTTTCTGTTCATTTTTTGTAACTCTACTTCATAAAAGGCAAACTTCTACTATGGAGGGTTCTCCTCTTTATATCTTTTCTATATGTTATTTCTGAACTAGGTTAAATGCTTGTCCCTGATTGGTCAACAGCACTGATTAATACTCAACAGTTAGTACGTTTACAGGCACACAGTGGTCTGACTAAGGCCCGAATAAACACGAAAACGTTTTTCGGGCAAAATGCAAAAGTATTGTTTCAGCCTCCTGTTTACACAGATACAGTGTTTTTGCTGACTGAAAATGCAAACTTTTGAAAACGCACTCCAGAGTGGAACTTTTCGAAAACGCCCTTTTCACTGTCTCCATGTAAACACTGAGCTGGGGAAAACCTGGAAATGCTGATGTGACATTCAGCCCTGTGCTTGCACAATAAGGCTCCATTGTTCCTGGCACCAACCACACAACAACAACAACAACAACAACAACAACAACAGCGACCTACAGTTTCGTTCTTCTGTTGCTGAATCTACTGACTGCCTTCCACCAAAATGTGCATTTATTGCACTATTTCTGCAAATAGAGAAGAACTTTTAAATATAAACTTCAGATTACCAGCTCACCTCTTCTTCTGCCTCTATACGGTTGTCGTGTATTCAACTCCTACAGTTATATCGCCATCTACAGGCCTGACATGTGTACTACAGCATATAAAGTCCCTCAGTGTATCCGTGTAGACGCAGATTTTTTTACATTGCGTTTTCATGCATTTCAGAGTGAAACGCTTGAGGGCCTGAGGTCAAAGCTGAATGGTAGAGTCTGGTTTTGTCTGTGTTTGGATACAGAAAAGAGAATCAGACTACAGGCTCAGAATGCTTCACTCCCCTTCAGTAGGTGGCGCTGTGTCTTTTTGATAAGTGAAGCTGTGTGCATATCAAACTAGTTTTGTTTCACCTGAAGAAGAAACAACACCCTGTGAATAATGGCTGAGGTGGATGCAGCTGTAGCTCTTTATGTTTTTATGGATGTAACTGCCATGTTGTTTGTTTGTTGTGTTAGAGCAGCGACCCTTTTTATCATGGATATCTACTTCCTCTTCCTGATTGTGCTGAACACTGAAGTGTACTGATACCTGCACAGTCCTGCTGAATCCAACTGACAGTAATCTATCACAGTACCTAAGTGTGTCAATCCAGCTACGCTTTGACCAATCCCGGTCTGACTAAGCTGTTGACATGTCTTTGAATAATTCAGTCCTGTGCTGACTTAGCTCACAGTCTGATTTCTTAAGCTGCATGTAAACTGTCTGATAGTGACTCTAGGAATATTTTGATTGCAAATCTTAAAAAATAATCTACGGGAAAGAGGTCCACCACATTTTATCTTTGCCTATAGCTGGTTTTCAGTGACGTGGTTTTGATGACGTGCAGGGAGGGCGTGATTATGAATGGAGGGTAGCAAGTAAAATAAGTGAAAACATGTAAAGATAAAGATATATTTTGGGGCTTTTCATGCCTTTAATGGATTGGGGAGGACAGTGGATAGGATAGGATAGCATTGAGGAGAGTAGGAAAGGGGGAGAGAGTGGGGGTTGACATGAGGGAAACAGGCCGCAGGTCGGATTCGAACCTGGGCCACCCGCATGAGGGCAAACCACGTGGTGCGCGACCTAATCCACTAGGCCATCTGCGCCCCGTGAATACACGTATAGAGGAAACTGTTACAGAGAGTCTGTTTTACACTGATTTAGATCCAGTTTAATCACATGATACAAGCAATGAATTGACTTAATGTTGGGCGTGACCTGTATCGGATGAAGAGGAGCGAGTTTTCGACTGAACCTAGAGATTTGCCAACCATCAAGGCTGTTGATGTCATAAACTATCTGCTCCTTCAGACGCCTTCCCACAAAAGAGTACCCAGTTTAGTTTGGATGGGAGTAACTGCAGCTTTAAAGCTCTATCACTATCATTTCCTGTGTTTCTGCTATATCATTTAAGGCTGTGATGGATTAGGTAGAACATAACACTTAATAGGATCAGTGGAAAATACGAAATCATAATCTTAAATGGCTCTCCAAAGCCACTGATATGAAGAGCCAAAGTATGAAAAATGTCCATAAAAGACAGAGGTCTCAGCCACACAGATGGAGGAGAAAGGTGGAGGCCAGGGCCACACATACTCCACCTGTAAATGTTAACCACATGTTCCTCTCACATGGGCAGATGGTGGTGTATTCCTCACCTTCCCCCTCTTGTACCAAATCATAAAATATTACAACCCCTCTCTCCCCTCTGCTTTCACACACTTTTCATCTTCCCTCTCTCTCTTCTCTCTCTCTCGCTCTCTTTCATGACCCACCAGGCAACGAAAAGAAACAAAAATGAGTAAAAGTGGGAAAGAGAGGAAGAAAGAAGAGTGAGGAGAGCTGAGGTCACCTTGATATACAGCCTCCTTCTTGAGGTGATGGGGGTCAAAGGGAAACAGGCAGGAAAGACTTTCAGGGATACACAGATGTTCTTCACTCACACAGGTGTGTTTTTTATATAGTTTTCACCCTCAGCTTCTTCCTCTCATACTTCTGAATATATAGGATTGTCATTAACAGGTTACTTGATCCAAGTGAATGGCAAAATTCATTTACAGGTGCCATATTATACTTTTGAAAAAAGTTCAAAGTCATTAGATGCAGAAGTCTGATGTCCCAGGGTCATGAATGTGGTTGTTTTTCCTAAAAAAACACTAGGATCTTGAATCTAGACCTGACGAAAATAGCCCTTTTTTCGCCGCATTTCTCAGCAGCTGTTTCAGCGTCTGCATTTGAATATGAAATGAGTTCAAGCTCTCTCTGCATCTTTCAGGAAGTGGTCATGATGGATCACACCACGCTCTTAATCTAGACATTTTGTTTGTTTGTATTCTTCTTATTCTTATGATCGCTCTATCTTTTCACCTTATTATCGTCCTCTTTTGTGTTCTTACTGCCCTCTTACAGTTGTGACTCACTTATTTATATACTTATTTATTCATTCATGGGTTTATTTTAACTATTTATTTACTTTCAATGAGTTGAGCATTCAAGTTACCATTTCCATTCTAACTTTAGGCTGTTATTATCCTCTTTATTCATTTATTTATTCACTGTTATATTTCACTCGTGTTGTTTTTATCTGTTTTACAGTTTCTATTTGCTTTTTTACTCCTTCTTACCTCTGGTCCTTATGGTCTCATCATCATAAGGTCTTGCACTGTCTGGGTTCTTTTCTCCTTCTGTTTGGTCTGTAGGATTGTTTGTTATATATTGTTCATTTCAATGTTGTTTCCTTATTTCTGGCTCACTGTTTGTTTGTTGATTTTATTGTGGATCTCTGCTGTAAAGCACTTTGTGAACTGTTGTTTTTAAACATACCCCATGAATAAAATTATTACCATTAATATTATTATTGTTGGTCAGAGGAAGCTGCAGGAGGGGAATGCAGAGCAACTTCCAGATGTGGTAGCGTCACTTCTTTCTCATGTGTGTATCTGGCGATGACGTCAATTTCGGTTTGATTTCAAAACAGCTCACTAGAGGAGAGATTTTCAGAAAAAGGAGCTAATGAAGAGAGGAGAAGATTGATTTTTTTAAAAATATGCGTCATATTTTCATTAGTTATTCATGAAAAAGTAGATTTTGCATGATATAGCATTTTGAAACATTAAGTTTTGTATTTCCTTGTACCAATACATTTTGCTAGCTTGACTTGTTAGTTTATGTTTCCTAAAAGTTTGAAATAACTTTTTGTTACATCTTCCATCAGTTTACAGCAAGAGAAATCAGTTACTTCATCTCATTTTGTGTCCCTGACTGACTGGTGTGTAAGATAGGTTATCAGTGTCAAAGTGTGTGTTTGTGTAAACTAGAAGGTGTAAACAGACACATGGGAACATTGAGGAGGGAAATCTACACTGTGATCCATATTCAAGGGACTGAACATGATGACAGCATGGAGAGAAAGAAAAAGAACAAGAGTATGAGGGAAGCAAAACTGCTCACACCTTCACTGACATCCACATTTACACACACACACAGGCACACACACATACACACACACCACAGCAGACAGTGGAGTCTCTGTCGTCAGTAACCACCTTGGAGACCCTGAGGTGTCATGAATGACTTCAAATCAGACTGAAAGAGAGCGAGACAGAGGGATGAGGGAAGAGGAGAGATGTGTGTTATGTGTTATAATGACTTCATTTGACACAGAGTCTCTACAACACCTCCTGACTTTCACCTCCACACACATTCAGACACTCTGACACACACATGCGTACAGCTTCTCTCTTTCTCTACAGTCAATCTGTGAATCCATATGAGCCCACTACATCCACAAAGTGGATTTTTGGCAAGATTCAAAGACTGGGAATCTGTTGGAATATCTTTTGGAGCAGTTTTGGGGTTTATTATTCTATCACTGTCATGGAAACAGTGGTTTCATCCCAAAGTTTGTAAATCAATGGATGGTGTAACACACTCTCCTCCAGGCTTTAACACAAGCAGCTGAACAGAAGACATGTTTGTTAGAAGGTTCAACAGAGATAAGGAAGAATGAATGCCAGAAGAGCAGGAGTTGGGTTTTTATGTGTGGAAACAGTCAGTCTGAAGCACATGGACCTCATGTAACCTGCTCTGGATGTGATCTGATGTTAGATTTGAATGTTGTCCAGTCTCATTTGAGGGAACCAAGGTTGGTCATAAACACTGACAAAACAAAACTCATGTTGTTTTCTCAAGTAAATGGACAAGTACAAACTGTCTCAATAATTTTAACCTTTCAAGGAATTAAAACTGAGCTTGTTAAAAGCTACAAGTGCTTGGCTTTTATTCTTGAGACTGATCTGTCTTTCATGTCACATATTACCTACTTGGCCTTTAAACCTACAGTGGAGTTGGGTTTTTATCATAGAAACAAATCCTGTTTTTTGCTCAGAGCAACCGAAACGGAAGAAAAGGAACTGCTTTGCTGCCTGTGTTATCCTCATCTGATTCTCTCCCTGCTCTCCATGACAAAGAAGAGAAACAAACGCAACTTGTATTTCATTCTGCATAAGCTTCATTTGGCGTCATTTACCGCTGAATAACAAAAAAAAGTGAGCTGAGATGTTTTTAGAAAACAAAGATTTGCAGCGTCACCATAAACGTATTCAAATGTCTAATAACATGCTCTGCTCAGGCCCAAATCTTAGTCAGAAGCAGGATGACATTCTGCGTATATAACAGGGGATTTTGCAATACCAATAAATATCATTGCAGCAATAAAGGAAGCATAGGTTCCCATCTTTTAGTAAAAGTAGATTTCTGAAGCCTCAGTGAAAATCAGATCTGTTTCATTTGGTAAATATCCCAAATCTTTTGAATCCACGTGTCATATGAGGGAGGTTCTGGTTTCAACATACACAACTTTTTATGACGTGTGCTGCTGCCCTCTGACCAGGTCACCCTGACAAAAGAGATTCTGATCCCAATGGGTTGTTCATCTAGTTAAATTAAGTTTAAATAACAATCTGATCACTCATGTGCCTGAAATCTTGGAGCTGGATGAGCTCAGCGGTTAAATTGCCCGTTTTTTGAGCACAGGCTACAGACCTGCCCTGGACACAAACCCCCACCCTGGGATCTTTCCCACATGTAATTCTGATATGGACGGTATAAAATGTAGACATACTCTGTGAAATCACGCACAGGTTCTGAAGAGGCGTTTCAAAGCTCAATGATGGCAGTCTTCATAACAGTGAATGGTTACTCAGCTTGTGGTGAACCTAGAAATGCACCAAGAGCTGTAGCTGAAATAAGCCTTTGGCCTGAGGAGCAGCTGCAACACACCCACCTGTAAGTCAAAGTTATACCTCTAATTATGCAGATCTGAGTGTAACTCTCAGCCTTAATAGTGAGTTCAAATATCAGTGTGTTCTCTTGCTGTAGATGAGTGCATCAGGAGTGATAATAGCAGGATAGATGGAGAAAAGAGTGAAGAGCAAATCTAACAAACTCCCTGTGGGCTCCTCCACTGAGGAGCTGGTTAATTCATGGGCCCCAGGAGAATCTTAACTGTGTGTGAGTGTGTCTCTGAGTATGTGTGTGAGTGTGAATGGACCTCTGTGTGGAACCACAGAGGCATTTGGTCATGTTTATTTCCTTGTTTTTGGCCTGGCTGAGTGTGTACACTTTGGTATAAGTGTGTTTGTGCACATACAGATTTTTGCTCCTGAGGGCTGTGAAGGTAACATGGAAGTGTGTGTGTATGTGTGTGTGAGTGTGTGTGTATCCATGGAAGGAAAATGAAAATAAATTTAGATTTATATGAAAGTCTTGCTCTCTGTGTGAGTTTACGTGTGGCGAGTGAGGGAGGGGACGGTTAATCCTAAATTTACCCGCGGTGGTCGGAGGACTGTGGTCACATCTGGACTCAGTTTCTCTCTGCATCTCTTGATTTGCTTGACTCCACTCGTCACCGCCACCTGTGCTCGCTTCCTCTCATGTAAATAACTGGCCACACATCATTCCTTGGATGTCAAGGTACGAGGGTGAGTGTGGGCACTTGTCCTACCTGCTGTTTGAGCTGATGAACCAGACCATCTTTCTCCCTCTTCAGAGCAGCCACCTCCTCCTGCGTTTTCTTCTTCTTGGACGAGGAGAGCTCCAGCAGGGCGATGTTGGCGTCTTTCTCACTGATAGCTGCCAGCAGAGCCTCCTGCCTGAAAAGAACAATCAGAAGATTTGTTAAAAACAACAGAAATCAATTTTATGAACATGTTTCAAAATAAAGCAGACTGAGGTAACAAACAGTAAGACAAGAAAACTTAAAGGCAGAGTTGATGTTGTGCACAAGAGCAGCTTCTGTTCTCCAGGATTAAATCGCAAACATAGATAAAGTGGCAGAATATGCTGTTTGGCATTGGCAGGAGAGATCTGGCAAATTCTTGTGAGTGCAACCCATGTACTTAACTGTGCGACTCATCCCACAAATGCATGTTCCTTACAAACATGGCTTTATTTACAATAATTGGTTCAGAAGAACTACTTTGGATTGGACAAGAGACATTCCACGATTGCTGTTAGCTAGAGCACCCTTTCTCAACCTTGGGGTCCTGACCCCAATGCTGATCACGAGATGATTTCTAGGGGTCGCCAAATTGTTCTGGAAAATTCTAACTAATATTGAATAATAAAATTTCAGGCAGGGTTGTTTTAGTTGTTTTCTGCTTCATTATTTTCACAAATTTTGTTGTATCAGCTGAGTTTTGTACAATCTAAACTGCAGAGTTTTGCCTGACCGAGTTCAAGAGCGTTTGTTTATGAACTCTTTTTTTTGTTTTGCAAAACTGAAATCTAATCAAGTCTTATTTTTAGTAAAAAATTGTCTTTTTATTCTTGATATGAGCCATACTCAACTGATCAGTCCAGAATAATATCTTATTCTAAGTGATTCAATGACAAAAATAAGGCAGAATTGCTTGTAAAAAGTTTTAAAAAACATGCTGATTCAGTAGAGAGTTTCTTGTCTTACAGCATTGTTTAAATTTCAAGAAACTTAACGAGCAAATTCTTTTTTTTTTACCCCATTTTCAGATTTTTTTGACTCTACACAAACAATTTGGATGTCACTTTTGTGTCTAGACCATTTCAAATAAGGCATTTTTTTCTGGACTGGTCAGTTAAATGTGGATCAAGAATAAAAAGACAATTTTTACAAAAAAAATAATTAACACTTGATAAAGTTTCAGTTTTTGCAGAACTGAAATGTATTTCTTCCCGATTGACAGTGTTAGATTTAAAAACAGACAAAAATGGTGACTCGTTCTTTTTCACATTCAGCAAAATAAAAGTTCAAAATGAAATATGGGCTGTTTTTCTCCCGACTATTTTGTTATGGTTTTAATTATTATGTGCTGATTTTTGTTTTCTTAATTAAAAATCCAAAAAATAAAGGGGGTGCCAGATACCAGTGCATGGTGAATTGGGCTCAAAACTCAAAAAGGTTGAGAACCACTGAGCTGGAGTACATCATCACAGGGACTTTTACAGACATAGTCACTCTGCTGTATAGGCGTTTTATTAACTTTTCCACTGCAAAAACAGAAATCTAAGTAAGTCATTATGTCTTATTTGTAGTAAAAATTGTCTTATTGTTCTTAATTTGAGCCACATTCACCAGACCAGGTCATAAAAATGTCTTATTTCAGTTTTTTAAAGACAAAAATGAGGTGTAAATTGCTTGTAACAAGTAAAAAAAATCAGCCAATGGGATAAGACGAATTCGCCCGGGAAGTTTCTTGAAATTAGAAAGATGTCTTAAAACAAGAATCTTTTATCTTATCCCATTTTTTTTACTCGTTACAAGCAATTGATGCCTCATTTTTGTCTTTAAAAAACTTGAAATGAGACATTTTTATGACCTTGTCTAGTAAATGTGGCTCAAATCAAGAATAGTAAGACAAATTTGACTAAAAATAAGACATAATGACTCTCTTAGATTTCAGTTTTTGCAGTGTAATTAATGTTACATCAGTTGTTAACTATCTTAGACAGCAAACTTGGCATCACAAAGATGGACATACTTTCACATACAACATATGATGTAAATTATAAATGATAATCAGACATGGACATGGATGTAAATCATCAAAAGAGGGAAGGAAAGAGGCCTGGATACATCAGCACAAACACAGGTGTGATGATGTCATAGAACACCTGGCTCCTCAGCCAACCTCAATGAATTAGATAAGGACAACATGCTGTTTGATCCAGTTATTAACTCATCAGAAAGTCACACCATGCTACCAAAGCATCTGTCAACAGACTATTGTTCAGTGGTTGAACATGAATGTGAATAATACAAAGAAGAGGTAATGTGCAGACTAAGAGTAACAAGCTTGTGCGTAGGAAATGTTCATGAATTGCCCGGCAACAGCTTGGTCTCTCTTCCTGTTGCAGAACTATTTGTGCTGGCAGAACCAAAGAAATGATGAAATAAACAGACAAACCATAATCTCTTGTCTCTTGTCTTTACTACTGGTGACTAACAAAATGGGCTCGTTGACTGTTGTGTAAAAGCAATATCATGCTCCGGGTCGTGCTGTATTTGCGGCTTCGTCCCAACGACTGAATCATCCCAGTGCTGATATTCAACACAACAGCTCCCTCCCTCAACACTCCCTCTTGTGTTATATTGTCTAAATGAACAGGTTTACAAACAGAACAAGAATTATAGCCAAGAAGCATTGTTACAATAAAGGAATAATAAAAAAAACAACATAAATTCACTTTACTTTTTGTGCTAAATGTATAAGAGTCAGTCCATCTGAATGATAAAAAACACCCCTTAAAATGAATATTTCTCAAGTTTTCCGAGAGTTCTTCCTCCACTCACCTACAGAGCTGTTAAAAATGACATTTCAAGTCTTCAAAAGCACTGTTCTTTCATGAAATCTGCAGAAACCATCTGCAGTGGAATATTCCCTGTGACAGACACATTTTGTAGCTGTAAAATATTTTACAATGTCACTTTACTCGTGGAGCTCACAAAGAAATTTCCAGTTATCTTCCTGATACTGAGGTGGGGACAAAAAAAAAATCCCAAAAAGAAAATCAGAAAACTGAACAAAAGAAACCAAAAGAATCTGCAGCTTAGGTACTAATTTGTGTGAAAGTTAATGTGGTGATAAATCCAGGACATGTCAAAGAGTGGAGGGAAGTCCTATTAGTGGGTGCACCACTTTGAGATTTAGTGAGATCAATTTTGTGTGTTTTTGCAGAAATATGCAGCTCTCTGGTCTTAAAGTGATGTGATCTCTCTTTATTTATGGTGGGAACCTCAGTGACATACGATCCCTGATGCTTTTTAAACTCAGTTTCTCAAACTTAGATAAGCATTAACACACATGCACGGCAATGACGCTTGTCCATGTTTGTTTGTCTCCCTCTCGTCTCCCTGTCTGGATGATCAGACTGACAGATAGATAGCAATCTGGCCAGGAAGCAACAAGCCGCATCCCATCTGTCCTGTCCATCCCATCAATCCCATTCACCACAGATCTGGCTTGATCCCCTCTGAGGACACCCATGGCTCTGAATTCTGGGAAATCTAAGTCATGATGGTTTTCCACAATGCCACGTCCGTATCGAGTGGCCACATGCAATCACATATGCAAATGTACACACAGAAATACAAACTTCATATGACGGAGGGAAAAATGGATCTCACTGCTCTGAGAAACTGTTTTCTGCTCTGCAATCTGAACACCATCAACATAATCAGGGTTTCTCTCTGACACACATAGATAAATGCACACAGATTTAAACACACACACACACATGCACAAGCAGATACAGTTCACACAGAGAAGACAGTGGTGAAGTGAGGAATTTAGTGATGAGTGTCTAAATGAAGACAGATTACATGTTTGGACTGCTCAAACACCCACAGATTCTTTTGGTAACCTCACAAACCGCACTGTCAGTTTACAAGTGTCCCATCATGCTTTTGGGCTGCTGCAATCAGGAGCAGGAGCTTGAGGGGGTTCAGACAAGAGTAAAAGGCTATGTTCAGTCACCCTCAGAGTGCCCTGTGACATTTTTGGTTAGAACAGAAGACATTTTCAGTGTAGAGAAAAGTTCATGTTTGTCATTAAAGAGGGGTATTATGCTTTCAAATATTTGAAACATGGATATAAAATAAAGATGATGATGTTCATACTGATCATGAGCAGATTTTCTGGTAAGATCTTCGCAAGACTGAAAATACTTAGATCCCCATAGAGGAAAGTCATGATTCTTTGGCAGGACGGGGGTTCAAACACAAAAGTCTGCCTGTAGCCCCAACCCTGACAGGTCTGAAGAAGGATGGCCAATCAAAAGGAAGGGGGTTTGTGCAGTAGGGAGCCTTAAAGATGACAGCAAACAAAAGTGTTTAAAAAAATGATAATAATAATTACACTACCACTCTTTAAAAAAAAAAGAGACACTTTTACAATAAAATCAAAGCAGTGTTTTATTTTATATATATAAAAAAATATATCTTTGACAATTTATGCTTCTGAAACATTTTCCTTTCCCTTTTGAGATCCTGGAACTCCACCTTTCTCTTTAACAACCCCCCACCCCACACACACACACACACACACACACACACACACACACACACAAACACACACACTCACAGGGGAGTTTTCAGAACATTAGTCTTGTGAAAACTTACGGTGCGTTTACTTTAATACCATATCTGAGGGTTACCTGCCAGCACATGGCACTAATAAACTCTGATGATAAAATATTTGTTCCAGATGCACCTGTCTTGTTTCAGGCCTCATGGTGTCTCACTTTTTACCACACACAACCACACACACTCACTTAAACCACACTCTGCTTTAAAAGCTACACATGCACTTGTAACAAGTGCTGGTTGTTGCCGCTCCTCTTAGTATGTGATCATTAAAAGTGCAAATCATTTCATTTTAATCATTGCATAATTCTGCTGTCAAAAGGCACTTTTAAAACACAGTAAGCTCTGTGCTCTGCTGGTAAAATGTCCCTCTTACAAAAACTAACAAAGAAAACTGCAGCCAGTGCAGCGAGGAGGGGTGGGGGTGGGGGGAATGACTTCCCAGTGGATCTGTGGCCTTAGATCTGTAACTTTCCTTTCAAGTCTTTCCTTTCTGTCGCAATAAGGAGGGAGCAGTGAGATAAGAGAGGGTCTGCTAACTGTGAATTAAGAAAACAAGCTTTTCACTAAGAAACTTCCTTATATGGAAACTTCTCTTTGCCTTACATGTCGTGGTAATGCAGCACTTCAGTGAAGTTAAGCTGTCCATCTTTTCTTTGACAGCTCGTTGTCCCACGCCTGCATTCAGAACACCAACAAGACTCTGTGAAACCAGTGTGTTGGCACAGACAGGCTTCAAAGAAGAACGTGAAACAGAACAACCGTGTTTGCATGGCATTTATTTCACTAAATTTGTTGCAGACGTTTCGACACGTTGCAGAGCTGACATGAGTCAAATATGAAAAAGACACATTCCTGCTTGATTATTCTGTGATGTGAATTACTCTACCTCAAAATAAGTGGGACACATGATGAAACTGTTGCTGCTTTAATACATTTCAGGAGGTGTGAAATCTTGTTGTACAAAAACATATGTTTTTTTTTCTCTCTGAGTCTCTCTCTCTCTTTCACACACACACATCTATCCTGAGTCTGGTTCTGTCTGAGTTTTCTGCCCATTAAAGAGAAGATGATCTTCTCCTTTGTAAATTGCTAAGTACTGTAAACATCTGCACTTGATGCTGACTCTGATAATTAAAAATATTTTATTAACATTAACAGCTCTAGCCCTGTTCATATTTTGGTGTTTTGAGATAATGTTTGTTATGATTTGGTGCTACATAAATAAATAAATAAAGATTGATTGATTGATTCTTAATAAAAAGCTGTGTTATGCATGTATGTGTATGGAGGTGTATATGTTTATATTTATATATAGAAAGTGATATAGATGAACGGTTGGCCAACTAGACCGTTACTAATTAAAACTGGAAAAGGGGTGGCAATTAATAAATTTTTCTTCTTTCCAATCCTTTTTGAAAATGTAAAAGAAGGTAATTAAGCAATTTAAAGTTTCTTTTGTTTTGTTTTGTGTTGCTCTAATTGCAACGTTTTTTCTTTTTGTCTTTCTTCTTCTGATTCAACACAAAATTGCAAAGTTTCTTTGTTTTAACTCTCTGTTTGCTTCGTGTTATTCTTTTGCATTATTCAAAATAAACATTTTCATTCATTCATTCATTCATCCATTCATTCATGTTTGCTAATGACTGACTTTTATTGATTTTTCTCCTCCTAGTATAATACAGAATAATCAGTGGACCTAACGAAAGTCAGCTCTAACTGAAGCCTCCAGCAGATGCCCCGCCCCCTAGTGTCTGGCTGCAATATAGGTCATAAGCCCCGCCTCCCCATGTATTCCAGATACGAGTCTGGAAAACTTTAAAAACATTATTACGCCTCATAGAAATGTTTCTTTCCTCCTTACACAGAGGTGGTATGACGATGTAATTCGGCTGCATTGTGTTCAAGTCTTTTTTTTAACTGAGGAGTTAGTTTTTCATTAGTTATTGGACGTTACAAACCGAGTTATAGGTTTCATTTTACGATAGTTGACAGCTGCCGTTCAGGAGTAGTTTTTATAGGAGATATAAGAAACTTCGGAAAAGAGAGCCAAAAAGAGACTAAACCTTCTAAAAAAAGGAAGAAATAAATTATTTATTATATTTTTTTTACTCGGTACAATGGCGGTCAAATCTGGCTCCAGTGAGGGGTTTTTTTTGGGCTCAAAATCGTACCACGGTGACAGGCTGAGCCACACTAGTCACTCTGTATACAGGCTATGGTCTTAACTCAGTCTCGACTCTCAAAAGTCTTGGTCTTGGTTTTAGAAAGTGTGGTCATTAGTACAACACTCAGGATTTGTACAAAATACGCTAATGTAGAGGTTTGAAAATTTTCACCTTTACAAAACAATACTCTGATGAAAAGCTCTGCACGACAAAAAGACCAAAACAAACCGTACAGAGCAATTAAAGTGTACAGGCACATTTGGATCTTGCAGAAAATGATGCACAAACCTGGGTGTTATTTGCAGCTGTAATCTATTTTGGTGAATTCCCACATCAGTGTAAATGACTTTTCCTTTATTGAGACTGGTCTTTTCTTAAGATGTGATGTGTCATCTCTTTAATTCCTCATGAAGGTGCCTGATTAGTTGTTTTACTGTTTGGAGAGAATAAACTGTGTTCACAAAAACACTTCTAAAGTCATTCTACGACCAGCTGAAATACAGTTTGATTTTAAAGAGTTGGTACCAGCTGTGAGGAGTGTTGTGGTCTGAGAATATTTCACAGCTTATCCATAAGCTCTTAAGTTTCCTATATGCTTAGATTATCTTCCCACCCCTTTATGTTCTCTCTCACCCACTCTCCATCAGTATCACTCGCCCAGCCTGTGCCTCTCCTCTCTCAGACCTTCGCCTCTCTCTATCTCTCCTCTTCTTTTATAAGGGGGACGAGAGGCATTCTTTCCGTCATTTGGCAGTCGTGTGCCATGATGTCATCGCTGTGGCGACAAGGCTGACAGTAAGCAGATACAGGCAAACGCGCCAGGCACCTGACCCCAACCCTGGCACACACACAAACACAGACACACACGTGGGCTCTCTCCCTCCTCAAACCACTTAAGGCCCCTCGTTTTATCACACACACTAATGCCTGCTCTCAGATCACACACATTTCTCGACACACACTCGCCAAAGCAGCTTCCCATGTGTGCTGTGTTATCTCTTCCATGCTGTCACACTCCACTGTGTGTATGTGCATGTGTGTGTTCAAGAAACACTTGTATGTCTATGTCGGTGACAGCATGTTTTTCTGTAGGCGGATGAACTTTCATGTGTGTGTGTGCATGTTCACAAGTTGTCTGTGTGTAAGAATGAAGCGTGTGTGTGTGTGTGTGTGTGTGTGTCTTCAGTGCAGTGTGACATTGGCCAGCCCCTGCCTAAGACAAACACAGAGCTATTTTAGAAATAATCCCCTCTCTCTGCTCTCTGTTTCCTTCTGAACAAAGCAGCTCTCCATTGTTTGGTGTGAGTGTCCGCTCTGGTTACACAGCAGGCTGCTCGGACGACGCCACCGCTCACTCTTTAACCCCTGCTGGAGGTGCTGCGTGTGAAGCTCGACCTCCTTTCTGTGAGGGGAGGCTTCTCTCTGTCATGCAGAACTAATGGGAACAACAAGACATGTTGGACCTTCTTAAAACTGTCCAGACATTTGAAAAAAGACTTTCTCCAACACATTACTCCTCCCTTGTTGACCAAATCTGAGAATCTGATGAAAGTTTGTACACATGTTTTTCAGATCAGAACACACATTTCTTACAAACACAGGGCTTAAGGCTGGGTTATGCTTTCCGCATGAACATGATGCACGAAAATGGGAATGGAGGGATAATCACAGAGAGTGTGTGGCTTTTATACTTTTTAACACAAAGTATGGTGTCCGTTAGTGTTCATTCCAAAACTGCAGGGGGCGGTGTATCACAAACACACATCTACCAGAGCACTTAACAAGAGTAGAAGAAGTAGGGCTGGGAGATTCTCTGGTCGTTGGTGGTTGTGATAAATTTCAGATTGAGAGCAGAGCATATTTAATTGATAGAAAATGGCGGGAATGTGTGCGTTTCCTTCGCCACTTCTGTTTGTAAGTTGAGGACGATCAATCGTGTTATCTTTTGTGATCATGGCATCTATTGAGCGGAATAAGCAACACTCAACAATGAGAAAAACAATTACACAAGCAATTTCTTCGAGATAAACACAACATTTTTTGCTTTACTCAATTTTTACTTTAATAAAATGTTGAGCTAATCTCTAGTTTCTTGAGTTTTCAGTAAAGAGGCTGTTTTCGAATTCGCCTACTACATACTACTTTCTAATGCAGTATGTAGTAGACACTGCATACTGCATACTGTATGTGAATGTAGTTTATAGTATGACAGTTCTGTTTGGTCTGTTTTGTAGTTTGCTACACTGGTTTCCAGTTTGAGGAATGTGATAGTAAAGCTGATGTTTTTTCTTTCCTGACATTTTTATGATTGATTATTATCAAGTTATATTAGGACAACTTGATAAATATTGAATCAATAAATTCTCCTGAAAGAAACCTCTAAAGTTTAAAGGAAAATGTTGGAATTTTCAGGTTTGAAAAGTCGCAAATTTAACGCACAGAACAGGATTAAAACACAGACGTTCTCCAGTTATTATTATTACAAATGATTATAGGTCCCAGCACTTTAAACTGCATTAGTTTTACCAGGAGACCTCTGATCTTTTGTAATAACTGCAGAGGATGTCTGTGTTTAAATGTGGATGTATGTTGCAGCAAAATTTATCATATTTGATTTTTAATATTATACCATATGTTATTCATTGAAATTAATCTGGAGTGGATTGACTTTCTATTTTTAGAGATGATGGAAAAGCTGCTTCTGATAATGCAGGTATGATTTCAAATATGTTTATAGGATAATGATAACATATACCATGTAAGTTCCCCACTTAAAAGATATTTTAGGGTTTTACACTTGAATTGTTCTGCTGCTTCGCCCAAACTTTCTCCAGTTTCCGTCATTTTCAATTCAGACCTGCAGCCAGGCGCTTTGCATTGTGGGAAACAGTATGCCAGGTAGACTGGTCCGATGCATACTGAGAAATTTTCCCGGATCAGTAGGTCATCCAGGTAGTTTTGGCATACTGCAACTTTCGCATTTGTTCGTATATTTCACACTGTATACTGTATTTTGGACAAATCAGTACTGCTGGTATAGTATGTGAAATTCGAAAACAGCCTGAGTTCCCCTTCCTTTGTTTGCCCCTCATGTGTATCACCTGTGTCTCCTGTCACACCTGTTTAATTACTCCTGTGTCTATTTAATCCTGGCGTTCAGTTCAGTTTGTTGTCCGTTCATTGTTTCATCAAGTTCCTGTGTCTTCTGTGCCTCTCATCAGTTATGTTCTGAATTCTGGATTTTTGGATATCTTTTTTTGTGTTTTGGACTTTAGAGTTTATTGTTGAATGAATAATTTCCATTAAAAATCTGCAGCTGGGCTTTCCACTGGTGTTTCATGTACTCACTGTGACACATCATCATTTCAGCAAGTCTTGTGAGGAACTCGTTCTTTTTTAAAAACAGTGTTTGATCTGTTTGCAGAGAGATTCAGAGTTTTCTATGACATGAATATGTAGAGGTTTGAAAATCTGCACATTTAAACTGGAGAGCCAGGATTGTAACTTTACATGCACGTTTTATTTTTTGAGCAGTTAGTCTGGCATTAATAAAATATTTCTCTTTCTGATTCTGAAGTTTGAAATATGAGAAAGTAGAACATCACCTCCTTCATTGCCGTATATAGCTTATTTTTTCCTCAAAGTCCTTTAAATTATTATTTTTTTGTTATTGTTGCTAGAGAAGTGATGGAAAAAGAATTTCTAGGAACGTCTGAATGAATGTGGATTAAAAGTAAAGGTTGTAAAAAGAGAGATCAGAGCAGGGGAGAGAGGGGAGGACTGAGACTGAGGGCACAGCTGGCTTAGAGTTGTAGCTCATGCTGCCTGCAGGCACAGACACAGACACACACTCACACATGCACGTACACACACATGCTATTTACCGCTGGCTCTGGCATTCAGGACTGTGCATAATCTCTGCGTTTACACATAAATGTAAAATCAACCGTGGGTTTTATTCCTCTCCTCTTTGTCTTCATGCCTTCTCTGCTCTCACTGTATCTGTCTCTCACACTCTGAGCACACACACACGCACACACACACACAGCTCCTGGTTTGGTCTCTGAGTCTCCAGAGTGAGGCCCTGCAGTGCAGTATTTCTCTCCCTGCTGACAGCTCCTGTCCTGGGGCAGACATTCAGCCAGCACTGGGCCTCCTATTCTCATCGGCTCTGCTCTGACTCTATCTCTGCTCCACTTCTTTTTCTCTCTCTCTTCCTCTCCCTCTCTCTCCCATGCACATGCACACACTTTAGGCATGAACTGCTGCTTTTTCTAACAGCTGAAAGTACAGAAGAAGAAGTTAGAAGTCAGGAGAAGAAAGTGAAGCTGGCGGGCTCTGTTATACGCTTTCACATGCCTTTGACACACAAACACAACTTCACATCTAATGTATGTATAATGCATATCTGACATGTAACTCTCCACTGTTTGAAGAATCCAACGCCCAAAGCTGAAACTCTACACACAAACTGAACAGGATGACAAACACCCACATCAGAGCAGTTTTACTGAAACATTTGTCTTCAGCTTCAAAGCAGAAACAGCCAATAGAGCACTGCTTTATGGAGACCCATGGATTTCTGCTTTCTCTCCCACAAAACTCACAACACAAAGTTTCAAGGCATTATTTATATAGATATGTTTTGAGTGTTAAGAACTTTGACACTGTTCTCCAGGGTCACTTTAAAAAGGATACATCAAAGGGATAATGGCAAGGGAAAACTTTGGTGTAATCATAGAAGTGATTACAGAAAATAGTTTTTATGGATGTATTTATTCTATAGAACATGTTGAAAGATGTGGTTTGTGACTGTAAGAAGCAGAAAGTGTCAGCAGGGTCCTGGTTTGGAGGGAACTTTGATTACACCAGCCTATATAACAGGTGATACAGTGAACAGTCATGATGTTTATGCATCAATATCTCACAATTTGAAACAATTAATTCTTGAGGCCACATTTATTAATAACACTGTGTTAATAACTAGCACCAAGAGCCATAGAGATGCAGACCTGCCATTCTTGGCAAAATATCTTGAGTATCACTTGTGTTGTGGGGCTTTTTTCACAGACTTTTGCAATAATAATTACCCCATTCACTGTCTGGAAATCAGTAATGAAAAAACAATAACACCTGTGTTTTTGATTTATGCTACGCTGCAGGTTCAGCAGACTCATTATTCTCTGCTACCCTACAATGATTGGCTGAAACTGTTATACCACACTACTGCATCCTGTTGACAGACATGAGTACCGAACGTCCACAGCTTTTTGCCAAATTGCATACGTGCTATGCAAAATGCGTACAGGTTGGCAGGTCTGGTAATGCGAGGGCTTACGTTACGTTTTTTTCCCCAGATATGAAGATAAAATTAATCATTTTACGTTTCAACAAACCTGATTATTCAGACCCTAGTCTTCAGACTGAGTCCGCAGACGTGAAGACTCTTTCTGTGGATCTGTGCTCCATTAGTCTTCCTTGGTCGTGCCACTCTGTATTGAAATTGAAGTATAAAACTGAATCTGACTTTTTGCAAATTGAAATCGAATTTTGTGTTTTTGAGTTTAATGTATAAAAAGAGTTGAAGATAAAATTTCAAAACAGATAAATTCAATTTCGAGACATTACATCCAATTTTAGATCATTCTTTTCAAATTCAATATATTATTTGAAACCCAGTTTCTAGGGGCACAAACCTCACCCCATAACAGTTTTATCCAAATTTGATTTTACTTCAAAATTCTTCTGCATTAATTGCAAAAGGCAGTAACAGTCATGTTTTCCAGGATAAAGACTGTTTCCCATGAAAACTTGCACACAGTGTCCTAAAGATTTGACTCTTGCCTTATTTGGCCTCAAATTGGTTTTGGAGAGCACATCTTTACAACACTACTTTTCTTTGTGCAGGAAAAGTTAATGCAAAGTGACAAGATGATGCATTTATTTGTAGTTATTCATAGTGCTATTGTTTAAAATACGATAAGGTCAGGTTATAATTAAGTGTCCAGAATGTGAGCAGACTCTCTGTTTAGTGTTCCTTACAGCCCAGTGCTCTGAGACGTGTCTGTACCTTGTAACGTTACTGAATCCTGGTTGTGTCCTACCAGTGCTCATCTACCAACTCCAACCTCACCAAGCAGAGCAAACGTAACCTGGCTCTTCATTTTATTGACAGACTCTCAGGTTTGAACAGATCACTGCAGAATAACTGCTGCATGTGGACAGGAATCAACATTAGCTTTAGCTCATGTGTTTGCCACAGTGTCAACAGGCTGAACTGAATGACCTCCTTTCTGCACACTGATTTTAAATGACATGATCTGGTCCTCTCTGCGATGTTTGACCAATCAAAATCAATTATTTAACAGAGCTGGGTAACAACCATGTAGAATTTCACACTGACAACAGCAGGTTTTTGGTGAAATATTTTTAAAAAGCCGCATTTGTGTGCGAGTGTGTGAGTGTGTGTGAAACTATAGTAGAAGTGGGTCAGAGACACTGGATATGAATGATTTAGCAAAGAGATAGGATATGAGATGAGAGACCATCAGAGAGAATGAGGAAAAGTGAGAAAGAGAGAGAGAGAGTTAGGAAAATAGGTTAAAACTGGTGCAAAGGATAGAGTGTGTGTGTGTGTGTGTGTGTGTGTGTGTGTGTGTGTGTGTGTGTGTGTGTGTGTGCACATTTGAGGGAGAGAAAATCTCTCCTCAAGGAGCTGTTGTACATCAGAGAGGCTTAAAAGAAGACAGCAAGATGACTTACACACACACACACGCAGACACACACACGCACACACACACACACACACACACACACACACACACACACACACA